>OZ026833.1:28031455-28201455 GCA_964023205.1 Lutraria lutraria
TTAATGTAATAAATAATGTAAAATAGTCTTCTCGTTGTTTTTGGCTTCTTACACTTTTGTACGTCCGCCCGTAACTAAGGAAGTAACGTTTAACGTTGACGTTACGTGATTGACGTCAGATGACGTTTGATATATTCAACGACTACAAAATCAAGTCGGTAACAGAATTTCGCCCGGTCGTTGAAAATCCATGTAATTTTTCACATTGGCAGATTTCTTACACTCTATATTTATTTCTGAAACATTTTTGTCACGACAAGAAACAAGAATTTATATATCTGATTATTATTATCTGATATTTATATCATATTTTATTATACGTTTTCATTGGAATAAAACAATTATAACATCCCTACATTGTGACGTCTCAAAGATAATCAGACGGACAAATTAGCAAAATTATGTTGTTGTTGTTGTTGAGGGGTGGTCGCTCTAGAGAGGTTATATTAATAGCTATAATTGTGCAGTCGGAAAAACCATGATGTTGTTTAAGGTAGGTTGTTGTTCAAGAGAGGGCCGCTCAGTGGAGATATTGCACTGTACATATCTGTTTCAGTAAACATGATTGTAGTCTTATCACAGTGGGTTTTATGTCGTTTTTGCAAACAATCAGCTACATACGGTGGCCGGATTATCTAACCAGTTTTCATGGAATCTATTCTAACCAGTACTTCTTTCCCCTTCTTCCACAAGGAACCGACAACTTCTTCACATATGATGGAAAAATCGACATTTCAGTGATATTTTGCTACCGCGACCATGATTCGAACCCGAGAAGTCGGGTTACAAGTCCAACATACAAAAAAATGGACACCGGTGGTGGTCTACTGTAGTCTTACAGACGTAGCTTCTCATTAATTCAGGCAAGAGTAGATCATACTTTGACGATGATCACAGGAACGTTGCAGTATTGAATACACTTACTGGCACTGTATTAGATCATAGGAACGTTGCTATAGGGATGATCTGATAACATAGTTAGATACATGAAATGTTTTATTGAGCAAGCATGTTTTGCTGCTGATAAGCCTCGTACTTAATTCTGCCCTTTTATGTACACGTACTAGTATTCTATGAAATCATATATGTAGGTTTGCTCAAATGATTCCCTAAATGATCACTTCTGAGACAGAGAAAGTGGAAATACTGCTAGTTGATGTTGATGGTACCAACAGTGAAAGTAAATCAGCATGAAGATGATAGAGGTTAACCAATCTTGATACTTAAATTAACTGTACATTGTTTTGCATGAATAGTATAAACCGTCTGTATACCTATAGGAATTCCCTTCCTAAAAACTGTTAGTTTAGCTATTCCTGTTGTTTTTTTTCTTAATGTCTAGTAACATTTGTTCGGTAAATGTGGATAAATGGTGTTTTAAGTAAATATTAGTAACAACGTTGAAAACTTGTCCAGACAGTGTAGATTCTGACAAATTCCTAACGAGTGAATATATTTTCTCTACATAAGTAAATCCTATATCTACATGTATATGTATTGTCGCATTTGTAGTCGTCGGGTAGTATATATTACGATTAAACAGTTTATTGCTGTCATAAATAACAAACTTTCAAAATATTAATTAATACGAGAGTTGAGATTGCCTAATACTGTGAAATAGCAAAGTAAAAAAATCATGGAATTTAACAATATTATCTCGCAATGAATTACATACATTAGTATAAACAGGAACGATTTTGAAGGTATAATCAAATTTACAGAGACACAATAATACATCTTTATCAAATACAAACAATTTCCACTGCTTGGTATACATTTGCAAACATCAGTAAATATAAAATATCATATGTACGACGAATATTTAATATTAAACCGCCGGAGTAACGCATATCGGCTTAGCATTTTTATTTGGCATAAAATATTCAAATCTGTTAAGGTTTTATACCATGACGACCAATAGAAATGCTAAGCTAAAGAGTAATTCAGGGAGCCCAGTCCGCCTTGAAGCTGTCCAAGGTCTGGGATGCGGCGAGTGTTTCCGGTACTGGTTCCACTGTCGAATTTCAGATGGGAAGAAGGAGTATCTGTAAGTATCACTGTGGCAGAAAGACATTAAGTCAATACTGTTCTTATAATAATATCATTTTCAGTAATATTATTCAGATACGTAAAATAAGTACAGTATTTTGGATATTAATACCATAACTTAAAAATCAAATATAAAAAAAATGTAAAAGTATGTCACTTCCCAAAGTTTCCGAATAGTGATATTTTTAAAGTATTCAATATTTCATTGGAATGCAATTTATCAAAACACTTGGAGATGAGATCATTTAAATTTAAGAATATATCTTTGTAAGTATTTTGAACGTATGGAAGCTGGCTGGACTAGTTTAAAAGCGGACATGTCAGCTCCTCCTACCGCTGGTATTGCGTTGTAGTTCGTATTTGAGATAAACAAGTTATGTTGTTTTTTTTATTTTCGGTTGTTCCTTTGTGTTGAGCATCTTCCTGATTCGTGTCATCTTTCTTCTCTTCTTTGTACCATATTTATTGTTGTATTTTTGTTACACTTTATCTGATCGTAATTATAAAACATTTTAGCATTAACGTCCTCATGATCAAAATCTAGTCTTTTGGGTCTTTTTTCTAAACTATCATTCGTGGAAGACCCAATTTCAGTAAAGTAAACAATCTTCTTTTCTTGGTAAAAGTTAAAATATAAGTAAGTGTCCCGTTTACCATATAAGAATGTTTCAGCCCTCGTTTCAAGCCAAATATATTTAAGGGCGTATGTCACAATAACCTAGTCGCAATAACCCATGTCACAATAATCTCTAGCGGACAGATTTTTTAAAACTGCATATACATTTAGATGAATCCTTTCCTACCCTAAAAACGAAAAGAAAAATATAGGTCTCCATGCTCGTTTGAGAGTTAGACCGATTGTTTGAACCCCCCCCCCCCCCCCGCTATATAAGACCATTTTGAGCGGATAATAAATAACATGTATTTTGAAAAATGGCTGGTACAACCGTATTTCTACAACAACAACCACTTTATATACATAGTTTTGATTGGACTTGAGTGTAAATATTGTGAAAAGGACGAAATCTGTCCTATTTTACACCAATTTGGAAAAACATGCATTTATTTACCAAAATCCCTCTTAAAAATGGTTGACGATCCCACATGATTGAAGAAAAAAACATCCATAAATATTTTTTCAACGGACAGATTATTTTAAACTTCAAAGATTAATACAATATAACATACTTAACAACATAAAAAGGAAAAAAGAGGGGTATCCATGCTACTTTTTCTAATATACATGATCAAAGTTGGCCGCATGAGTCAAAAGTACACTAAAAATTCCGGCATTTCAACAAACTTCCCTCATATATTATAAATCAAACAGTTTTCTTAAATATTTCATTGTTATTTAATGCATACTATCTAATACACAGTTCAGGATGTGAATTGATACATAAAAGTCATATCTTTCATAATAAAGAAATTTAGCACTGAATACAAACTCGCGTAATCTAGGGCCGGCGAGTACACATTCTCCGTAAGATTAACCAGTCGGTATAGTTTATACCTGCGCAGTAGCGATGCGCACTAACAATTGTGATATACGTCTTGAACTAATTATTCTTTTGTTCGGTGTAATAAAATAAATATCACATCCCACATAGGGTGATAGAACGTAATGTTCATCCGAGACAAGTAATGTCGACCGAGGCGTTAGCCGAGGTTGACATTACTTTGTCAAGGGTGAACATCACGTTCTATCACCCTATGTGGCATGTGATATTTATATACGAGCGTAACGAGTGTCGAAATGAGGACAGGGTCAAAATTAGACATTTTATGGGTATGTGGTGGGAATAGAAACTTTGAGGAAAATGAGCAAAAGTTCTAACTTTTGTGTTTAGTATCGATACCGATGTTCTCGTGCGTCAAAAACAATCTGACATCGACTCCCCATGCTTCTAATGAGCCGTAGAATATTAAAGTGTGGTATTCGAGCCCATTCTTCCGGAAGTGCCTCTCTGATCTGTCTGGTGGTTGTTGGCTGTACAGGACGCTCAGATAGTGCTCTCTGTAGCATATCTCAGACGCGGACGATGGGATTTAGGTCGGAAGATCGAACGGGTCAGTCCATTCGAGCATTTTTTCCCTTTCAAGGTACTGATTGATGTCAGTGGCCCTATGAGCACCGGCATTATCGTCCATGAAAATGAACTCCGGACCAACAGTACCTGCGTATGCACGAACATGAACTTCCAAGATCTCATTGTATTATATGTTGCTTTTGGCGCACCTTAAGTTCAACTCTTTTCTTCTTCTTTGTAATAAAAAACATGGTTGTACATTTGTTTTTCGTATGTCTCCTTTTACGTGATCATAATAATTGTAAGATAGTTAGGGCAATAGTTTTTTAACGTCTAAATATATTTTTCTGATAATCGGTCAAGGTAATAGAATCATTATGGAGATACTACTTTTGTTCGTCTTATTTATTTAAACATTAATTTATGTCCTGTTTACCACTTAGAAATCGTTCAAACAAGGTCACTTGCCAAATGTCTTTCAGCTGCAGTATTTCATTTCTGAAACCGGAACTTATTGCAAAATCTATATAATGGTGTCCCGCCTGAGTATGTCAAGATTCAGGATACAATTTACAGTGTCGAAGACAAGGTATGACTTTCTCATTTATATAGTTCGAATAAATAAATTTAAATTTGCAAATTTATAAGACTGTACATGTGTAATTTATTTAATTTGAGTTTCATTTAATTGCATGGTTCTAGAAGAAAATGATCTTATTATTGATGACATGTTTTTCGTTCAAAATAATTATGATCATTGTAATTTTGTTGTTGGGGATTTTAACAGCCACATAGGAACATGTGCTGATCTTATACAAGTTTTAGCTGACTTTGATTTACTGCCTCGTGATTATGTATACTTTATTTACAGATCGGCAAATACTTGCCTATGGTACACAAAACAGTACAAAAGCAATACAAACATGACAGAAATGTAGAAAATGCATGCAAATACAATACAGAAATACAGAATATTAATACAATACAGTCAGTGGTTAAATACAATTAATTGGACATTGAAAACTTTATGACGTACGACAGTTGTTGCGTTGGGAAAATGCCTCTTTTAGGAATAAAGCTAACTTGTAACTAGCATTTTTTGTTGTTTGTAGTTAAAATGTTATAGAATTTATTTAAAAATGACCAAGGTATATTACCAAGATATTTTTTCTAATGAGTGAATATTTTGGACAACAAAGAAGAAAATGAAACTCTGTTTCCACTTGTTTTAAAGTACATAAAGTACATAATCTATTTTCACGGGCAATGTTATTTGATCACCCAGTTTCTTTAAGTAATTTATGGGATGATAGTCTAAAAGATGTAATTTGTTTTCTCAGCTTATCGTTTTCAATGATATTTATATAGAATAATATCAGCTAATTGGAAAATGAAGTGGAATTTTTTAATTTACTAAAATAATTTAATCTAGACATGTCATTAATAGTGCTTTTCCAAAGTTGAATAAAATTATCACGCAGCGTTCTTTTAAGTAATGGGAGATAATTACAATTTACGTTATAAGTATTTCAAACATAGTAAAAGCATAGAGAGTCAATTGCGTTATTCTTCTTAAAAGTCCAGCTATTTGAATTGTTCAAAGTACATTGCTCATCATAATTTTTTCTTATAAACGAATCATTTGTCGACATGATTTTTATACCAATATGCTAATATATAGTGGAAATCTTCCTAAATCTCCAAGTACAGCAAAATTGTTTGCATTTACACCAAGAACGTGTTTACAAAATCCTATGTGGAGTTTATCAATCTCCTTATAATTATAAATACCCCAAATTTCAGAACCATATAATAAAATTGGAGCAATCATAGTGTTTCCATCTGATACTCAAATGCGTGCTTTTGATTTTCTGAACTTCTGCGTTTTGTTTCCATTCAAGAGATTAACCTATCAAGTTATAGTAAATAAATGTTTTATGAGATTTTCTGATCAAATATGATACATTTTGTCCCCAAAGTATGGTATAGAAAATGTTTCACAAAGTTGTTAAATGTTTACCGTCTTTGCATTTATTTCTTGTTTTACAACACTCTTGTAAAATCCTAGACGTCTATAGAGATGTATGCGAAGGAAAACAGAGATTTCAAGATAAAAGATAAAATAAATGATATCATAAAATCAATGTATATTTGTACAACAATGGGTAGTCGACAAGAAAGTCGACAAAATGATTTAGATAATTATATTAGTAAAATACTGTGATAGATGGAAATAAACAGTAAATCACAATGAAACAAAAATCCTAATTTTTAGAACGAGGAAATAATTTAAGGCTTAAAACAAAATTCACGCAGTTGAAATTGTTTATAAATTCACTATCTAGGAATATTGTTTTCAATAGGTTGATCCTTTGAAGGTGCTATCGAGTACCGCTCTGCACTGCTCGTTCTTTGGTAAATAAAGAACAAGTTTTCCTCGATAGTAGTCCCTTTTGAATTCTAACTTTTATTCCATCTAGCGCATGGGTTATACATACGATATTTTCCACCATAAAAAAAATAGAAAAACAAGAAAAGCATGCAACACATACAAAGACATATGAATTAAATACAAACAATTACGACATGAATGAAGAACGGAGAAAATACATACAACACGAATTAATGACGCATACAAATCTCGAAACACTGCGACACATGTACAGATGACACGTGACTTTCTGCACTTGTCGAAACTTCATAGGTTTCATGGCTTACATGATTAACGAAATAAACTGCATCTGAATGATCATTATTCTATAATTTCCCGATGATCCACGCCCTGCAAAAACACTTTTTGCTGAACCACCTACTGTTTAGTCTGAGCTTTTATTTTTTCAGAATACAGACAGTTGAACGAAGATGGAAAAGTATAGCATTACTGAACTGTTCATGGTTTTAGCTTTTGTCAGTTCAATGTCTTTCGCCGCAAATGTAAGTACATCTTGTATTACATTTGGCTAAGAGTCTCTGGAAATGTTTACGATATTTCATTTTGCTATTCCATAATGTATATTAATAATATGTGTATGATAATGAAATAACCAACGTCTGTCTGCCATTTTGCAAGTTATCGTCATTAGCAGTTAAATTAATTTAAAACTTGTTAACCTCTCTGAGTTTTCCGAATACCTAAAACTTATGTAGTTTTATTTTCTTTTTCTTAAATCGGAAGTTTTTTTTCTCCAACAATAATTATCAAAAACGGTCTTATATCGTCTTATTCATTATGTCAAGCTATTTCTGTGAATTCATTTCTGTTTTTTGAACAAGGTTGCTTGTCCTTGTTCTTGGTTACTACCAGTTTTTTAACCCCACCGTATCAAATTCTAAAAATAGTAGCAACTAGTTTTCCCTATCACAACTGATAAGAAGTTCTTCCTCGAACGCCAAATAAATAGTTCCAATAAATAGCCTTTTTTAGCTCACCTGGCAACCTGGCACAGCATGCCAGAGTGAGCTATTAGGATCGGGCTGAGTCCGTCGTCCGTCGTCAACAGTTCATTTATACATCATCTCTGTCATAATCAGACAGTTTGTATAAAATAATTACATATCACATATTACATAAGTTACAAGGTATATGTAATACATACTAGTTAAGAATTGATAACTATGTATTCATTGAAAGGTATGACCTGCAGTGACCGGGAATCGAACCCGGATTGCCAGGTTACAAATTCAGTGCACTAACCACTGGACCACGGTCGTGGCTGTATGTGTGGCACTGTGTGGCTGATAATACACTGTCTAACCTCAGGATCAAACCCTGTTCTTCCAGCGCTATCAGCGCTTTGATTTATTATTTGTTTGAAATGGTTCCAGTGAATACAAACAATGTGATGTAAGTGAAATTCTTAATTGATTTTTTTCATTTCAAGACAAATGGATTGGATGATGAAGGATTCCTTTTTGTCGAGGTTGGTGTTTATGTTCAACGTTATGTTATTTAACTATGAGTTAAAAGCTGACTTTTAATTAATAAGTAGATAGAAAACTGGATTTTAATTAGTTACGTGGTAAAATGGCTTTTATTTAGTTAGAAGATAGAAAAACTGGATTTTAATTAGTTACGTGGTAAAAATGGCTTTGAATTAGTTAGACGGTAGAAAACTGGATTTTAATTAGTTACGTGGTAAAATGGCTTTTAATTAGTTAGACGGTAGAAAACTGGATTTTAATTAGTTACGTGGTAAAAATGGCTTTGAATTAGTTAGACGGTAGAAAACTGGATTTTAATTAGTTACGTGGTAAAAATGGCTTTTAATTAGTTAGACGGTAGAAAACTGGATTTTAATTAGTTACGTGGTAAAAATGGCTTTTAATTAGTTAGACGGTAGAAAACTGGATTTTAATTAGTTACGTGGTAAAAATGGCTTTTAATTAGTTAGACGGTAGAAAACTGGATTTTAATTAGTTACGTGGTAAAAATGGCTTTTAATTAGTTAGACGGTAGAAAACTGGATTTTAATTAGTTACGTGGTAAAAATGGCTTTTAATTAGTTAGACGGTAGAAAACTGGATTTTAATTAGTTACGTGGTAAAAATGGCTTTTAATTAGTTAGACGGTAGAAAACTGGATTTTAATTAGTTACGTGGTAAAAATGGCTTTTAATTAGTTAGACGGTAGAAAACTGGATTTTAATTAGTTACGTGGTAAAAATGGCTTTTAATTAGTTAGACGGTAGAAAACTGGATTTTAATTAGTTACGTGGTAAAAATGGCTTTTAATTAGTTAGACGGTAGAAAACTGGATTTTAATTAGTTACGTGGTAAAAATGGCTTTTAATTAGTTAGACGGTAGAAAACTGGATTTTAATTAGTTACGTGGTAAAAATGGCTTTTAATTAGTTAGACGGTAGAAAACTGGATTTTAATTTGTTATGTGGTAAAATGGCTTTGAATTAGCCAATGTGTATGCTATTCTATCTTTTTGTACTGCAATTATTTAATGTTATATGTATGTGTTTTTAAATTTCACCTCAGGCATCTATTTGTCGATTTGTGAATAAACTGAACATCTATCTGTGGTGTATAATACAACGTAAAATAAGCTTTCATTTCCGTATAAAAAGAAATTGCCCACCTTAGTGAAAACTCTCGAAAAAAACATGCAAAAGCACAATATCCGAATCTAATTTCATGAAAAAATATAGGTCATCGTGCAGAAATTTTTTTTTAACAAAAGCAACAGCTCTTTCAAAATTTTCAAAACGTGTCGTAAAAGTTAATCACTGTAATTGACATATGCTCTCTCATATAACACTGGGCATTTATTAAGTATCACTAACAATATTAATAGTACATTTATGTATATAGTTGATTAATCATATCAATAAGGTATTTAGATTTGCTGAGGATGAGGGCCTACACCTATCAATAATGGCCACAGGTTTGACTGTGCATCCCAATTATCGTTCTCATGCACTTACTAAAAGAGTTTTCCATAACCCCTTTGTTTTAAAACTTATCATTTTTTATCAATTAACTACATAATTCTAGTAGTGATATTTAATAAATGCTAAGTGTTATATGAGAGAGACTAGGTCAATATAGAGGTTAACTGAGCCAATACAATAAAACTGAGCCAAAACGAGATTAACGCATTTTGATTGGTTAAGAAGGAGGGCCAATACCAAAATTGTTAATAGACATAGAAATGGACGCCATCTTGGAAAAAGGTACCGACTCAGACCCTTAGAAGCTAGTTTCATATCTGTAAGCAGTTTGCTTCTTCTGACCTATGTAGTCTATTGGTGTTGCGCATCCTGTGAGAGATTTTCAATTACAATTACTGAATCACATTTGATGTCAAAAGACGATCATAAACGACAAATTGTGCGAAAAAGCTTAATATTAATTTATAATGTTATCTATTATAGTTATAAAGCCCTCGACCTTCGGCCTCTCGCCAATACGACAGTCCTTGGCCCAATAACAAAGCCAATATGAAATCACTTGATTTCATAACATTATATTACACATTTGCAGAATATGGAGTTTAGTTTTAAGATCGGACTTAACAATGAGTGTATTGTGAGCTTAGTCGAGGAAAAAGAGGTTAGAATTTATTTATTAGTGGTGGTTTTTTTTCATTTGTTCTTAATTTTTAAACTTCATATTCATTTTCGGAAGTTGGATGTTATATTAAACAATACATCCATTTGTAACTGAACTGAAAGCTCTAAGACGGAGTTGAACTGTTATCGGATGTATACCTTGTTTCATGTCCCACATTGTGTAAGAAACTTTATAAATCGTCGAAATACAGTACAGTTTTCAGTTGTTAATTTTGTATCAATAAACGAAAATCACATGCTATAAACCATATTGACAATCATTCCATATTCTTATTAGATCTTTTTTTTTAATATTCTTAGGATACTGACACCAAGAAATGTTATCATAAAATAAAATTTGACCCCACTGATGCTGACGAAGAAACATGGGAAAATGTCCTACAGAACTGTGAAGAACGCGATGTGTTCTTTATGAATCGTATGAATTGCGAAAGGAATCAATACCAAAGCGACTTGGGTAAATAAACACTCCTTAATTGTTATTGTTTATAAATATCTCCTCATATCTTTGCCTTTACTTCCTCTTTGGTCTCACTTGCACTTCAATCATCTTAGCTCTGTGCCTTTCAATTATTATAAGAAGATTTGCAAGTCTTTTCTTTTGGTTGCCATGGCAACCAGAGTTCTGCATGGATCGACTAGATTTGACGGAAACTGATAGAGGACCATCCAAAGATGACAGCTATAAAGATTCAATACATTTGGACTCACATTGGCACATTGTGCCTGGTAAGCTAAAAAGGGATAAGGTTTAGGGTTAAAGAATATATTGGTTATAAATGGTTGTCCTGTTCATCCACATGCAACTGTAAATCATAAGACTGAGGTAAACGTATAGAACTTAACATGCAATATCTTTGTCTCAGACTAACATATGATGCCGAGCCAGAGTGCCGAACATAAAGAGAGTATTCCGTCTAACAATTTCATGTGATCTCTACTTACCGAGCGCAACCTTCTACTTCTTTCTATGCAGTACAAGGTCCCACTTTGAGGTATAGTCGTGAAACAAATATAGTGGAATTGTATGATCATTAAATCAAGTTAATTATTTCATTCTTCGTTTACAGCATGCCATGTTGAAACAATCACAGAAACGTACTGTTCTGAAACTCACACGAAGTGCTGCAAAAGATGGATTTGGTGTACACGTAAGTGTAAAGAGTGTGTGGCTTATCGCACTCGTACTGAACGACATTACGTTTGCGGCTAATTCACTTCAGATGATTCTACGACTCTATGACTTTCGTGATTACTTTTCTGCTTGACTTCAATTTAACATTTGTACGCCGTCATCATGAAGTAGAATATAGTTTGCACTTTATTAAACTCAAATTGGAAATATTTCATTGGTAAATATATAAATCATTAAAACAACATTATGTAGTTACAATTAAATTTAATTACTTTAGTATCTGACATATAAAATTATAATAACTGTAGACATCACACTTGAATAAAACAGGAGCTTGATTAAATGTTAGAAAATACTTTCTTCTAGTTTCTATTTAGCTACTTAAGTGAGTTTTATGTTTCTAATTAAAATATAGAATCAACAATTTACAAATTGAAATGGATCGATGTACACCAGCTAAATTAATGAAAGGTTTTGTTTTTCTGAATAACAGACCCTAATACAAACTTTTAATGACTATGAACAATAGTCCGAGATACTGATCCCTATAACTTGTGACATTCAAACATTATGATTAAATATTAGCTTTCAACTATACAACATTTTGAACTGTTGGATTAGGGTCAGTTATATTTGACTTTATATCATAAAGGGAGGTAATATTTCTAACTCTAGTACTCTCCCTTTTCTGTGAATATATAGCATTACATAATCCGAGATAACACAATTCAGAAATAGCTTCTGATGAATGATTCATTTTACATATTCAATGAAAATAAACAAAGAGTTGAATGTTTGTATTAGGGTCTGTAATCCTTAACATAATTCAAGATACCCGTACTTTGTGACCGTACTTTTTTCATGGTTTGAGCTTAGAACTACGTCAGATTAAATGACATTCCTAACATGATATACCTATAGCATGACATAATGTCTGAAGATAAAGAATGACTCGTTGATACACCAGTTAGTACTATTGAGTTGTTTTAGATTTTTTTTAAATATTTCTTGTATGAATGTATTTCTCGATCTGTAATTAACTCAACACTATTTACTATACTTTATGCAATAAAAAATTCTATAAAATCACTATGTTTTTGTTATTTGACATTCGTATTACAGTGGTGTACAACATTATTGTTAACATTGTTTTGTGACAGTCAGTCTGTGTACATTTGTGAATTGATTTCTACTGGTATTTATTTAATAAATCATACGACTGATTGTTTCATACTCACACATTTGCATGGATAGGAAGCGTCTAGAATGTGTCAATGCCAAACCTACCCAATCTGAGCTCGCTGTTTGACCATGATCTCGTCGTCGCTTCACAACAGTGATAATAAGAACGAGAATGTGCGAGATCTAAACAAGAGAATCCCAAAATAATGGTAGAGGCAACACTGGTTCCAATGATATCACATAGATAGATTGAAATATGTCACATGTACATTAAACGCTGTTCTCAATACAAGAAAATTACAACAACAGTTAAGTATGTCATTTGTATTGACATAAAATCAACCCCAAAGGTCGTGATATTTCCTTTTCGAAAATTTCGAGACCAGAACAAATGAGTCAATTCATTAATTTACTTTGAATAAATGGACAAACTTGGGCTAGAAGAAGTGTAAGTGCTAACTATAACTATTAGCTATGTCTCTATGCTTGTAGAAGTATGCTCCAAAGACGGCTTGTTCAATGTGTTATGCTGGGTTTATTTTGTATTTTTATGTCTCTGTGTTCTTGTATTTATAATGTTTAAATTTGAATATTTAATAGTCAAATTTCGTTTTATACATTAATATGTTCAATTATTTGTTTGTCTACAACACTTGATAATCTTATATACTGCATTCTAGTTTTATCACCATTCGCCTTAGTTTAATCCTCTTTTCTGTCTGTCTATGTGACTTTAATATTTTGTTTCTACAGCAACTGCTTTTGTATAACTGACCAAACAAAGAAGGTGATAATTAGCTTAATGCGGCTTATATGTTGCGTTTCTTTAAGTATATCATTTAATCTTTCTGTCTTCAAAAATACCCTTTCTTCTAGTTTCAGAATTTATGTACATGTATTTTAATTGGTCGTTTTAATTTATGTCACACCCATTTTTGTATGCATGACTAGCCCGCTTGGGTGGACTGGTCAAAAATTTATATGATAGAAGATACTTGAATTTTGTCTTAACTGTAAGGTGGATGTCCACAGATTAGTTAGTGCGATTTCGCCACCACGTTTTATTGTGTTTCAATTTAGGATTGTTGTTCACATTGACGTCATTATTGTTATTATTAAAAAAAAAATAAAGTGGATCATAGAAGTTTTGGACTTGTAGTAACTAATGTTGAACTGTGATTAGCAGCAGGAATTCCTGTGCTGACAGATTGTACATTTAGCTAATTCCCCGAAATAAAGTAACGCGTACACAACTACAAAAAGACAAAGAAATTGCGGCGTTACATGTGGTGGAGAATCCGGGTAGTATTTCGGTACCTCACGTTTAATCATTGCCAAGCGAGTTACAACTAAATTGACAATTACACTTATACTTAATATTTACAACGTTTAGTGCAATTCGGACATATTGAATTATAGAAATTGTGCATCCATCGTTATCAACATGAACAACAGGCGGCATATGGAAATCCAACACTTGCCAAACAAGGAATCCCAATTCACCATGAAAATGCGTGAACGTTGTTCTACGTGTGGACTGCGGCACGAACGGAAACAATGCGCTGCTAAATATGCTATATGCAACCGATGTTCCATGATAGGACACTTCAGTCAAGTGTGCAAGTCAGCGAAAATGAAAAATGTTGCACACACAAACAGCAGAGATGTGGAAAGAATGACAACTTTCATTAGACGGAAAACCGCTGAATTCAATCTGCCATTTTTCCACGAAGACCAAGCTTTCTTCCGAACCAATACCACTAATTCCTCGGTAAGATCTGTACCTCTACATTCCTATTTAGTGTTGAAAGAGGCAATTAAAGATCAGAACAACACAATTAATGTACTGAAAACTGAAAATGTAGCACTTATGATGAAAAACCAGAAGATGAAAGATTTTAATGAACGCTTACGAAATGAGTTTGAAACAAAGAAGTCGAAATTTCACGAACTTGAACGTATATCGTCATCAGAAAATATTATACTTACTGAAAAACTAAATAATACTCTGCTTCAACTGGACCATTTGATAACTACACAGCCAAGATACAACACATTATTACGACAATATGAGGATACACAACGCTTACTTAATGAAACACGTGAAAGACTAAAAATTGAAACTGAACGAAAGGAAACCTGTATATCAAAAATAATAGAATTGGATGCGGAAGTCGTAACGTTGTTAAATGAAAAAGAGAGGTTTCAGGGACCCCGAGATCAATGTAGAAATTACAAAAGTGAACATTGTGCAGCAAACAAACACTCACAGGAAACGTCGCGTAACTATAGAAACCAACATACTTCAGTGAGAGGCAAATCTCGACGCGGAAATCCGAGACGTTTTGGTCAGTACGGACGTGATGAAAAGTAACGAATTTCGCTCTTTGTGCTGAAAAATGCAAATGGTATTTGCATGTGTTATTGGTTTCGTACTTATGGCCTTGTTGTCAAATTTCGGTACTGTTGTTATCAAAACACATGTATTTACAAAATATTTGTTAAAATTTTCTCTTAACGGATTTTTTTTAACTTTAACAGAGTAAAGTTTGTTTTAAAGGAGGGGGAGGTGTTATGCTGGGTTTATTTTGTATTTTTATGTCTCTGTGTTCTTGTATTTATAATGTTTAAATTTGAATATTTAATAGTCAAATTTCGTTTATTACATTAATATGTTCAATTATTTGTTTGTCAACAACACTTGATAATCTTATATACTGCATTCTAGTTTTATCACCATTCGCCTTAGTTTAATCCTCTTTTCTGTCTGTCTATGTGACTTTAATATTTTGTTTCTACAGAACAGAACAGAACAGAACATAAATTTATTTTACGTGTACAAATGTACATAGTAATATGATACAGGAAAAAAATCATACACATATATACATCAAATCAAAATATATACCTACATGAATTTATATTTAGACAAATAACATGATATGTATCGTACATAATATAAAACATCAAAGGATAGTACGGTACATTTTTTCGAAATTTAGTTGTGAATATTTTTAACTATTAATGAGGATAAACTAAATACTAATTATTTATTGTTGCATGCTTTTTTAAATCTAAAGAGTTCTTAATGAATAATGATATATTTATTAACATTGAAATATTCTGGCAGTTAAGTAGTTCAATAAACTTGTACATAGATGGACGAATGTAAAAATAACGCTTGATATATTGTTTTCTTAACGTGTCATAAAAAGGACATTTACATATAACATGATATTCGTCTTCCAGGTCATGGGAATTACATAATTCACAATACCTTAAATTACATGGAGTACTGTTTGTTGAATAACGACCAGTATGAATTCTTAGTTTAAGTCCAGTTAGCCTTAAACGACAGAAATAAATTCTGTATTTCTTGGGTAAAACGTTCAAATAATTTTCATAACAAAAAATCTTTTTACTATGATACAAGTTTGTTAAAATACTGCTACGTTCTAAATCATTAAACCACTCTTGTTTAAAGGTATCAATTAATCTTTCTTTAAAAATAACCGGAAATAACTTTCCATCAATGGTATCATTTTCATTAAACACATACCCAAAACCATAGTTATTTAATAAACATCTAACATTGTAAACCCAGTTTTTAAAACCATTGTTACAATCTTTAAGACTTTGTTTGTACATAGTTCTAATAATAATATTATCTGAGTTTTTTATTTTTATCCAATACTTAATTATTCTTACAAATCTTGCTATATACAAGCAACTGCTTTTGTATAACTGACCAAACAAAGAAGGTGATAATTAGCTTAATGCGGCTTATATGTTGCGTTTCTTTAAGTATATCATTTAATCTTTCTGTCTTCAAAAATACCCTTTCTTCTAGTTTCAGAATTTATGTACATGTATTTTAATTGGTCGTTTTAATTTATGTCACACTCATTTTTGTATGCATGACTAGCCCGCTTGGGTGGACTGGTCAAAAATTTATATGATAGAAGATACTTTAATTTTGTCTTAACTGTAAGGTGGATGTCCACAGATCAGTTAGTGCGATTTCGCCACCACGTTTTATTGTGTTTCAATTTTGGATTGTTGTTCACATTGACGTCATTATTGTTATTATTAAGTAAAAAAATAAAGTGGATCATAGAAGTTTTGGACTTGTAGTAACTACTGTTGAACTGTGATTAGCAGCAGGAATTCCTGTGCTGACAGATTGTGTATTTAGCTAATTCCCCGAAATAAAGTAACGCGCGCACAACAAAGAAAGACAAGAAATTAGCGGCGTTACAAATGCCTAAAATAAAGGATACATGAAATATGTTTTGAAAGAAGTTTTATAATTATGGTATAAAAGTTACCGCACTTTTCCGCGTATTTTTTAACACCCCTCGTATATGTGATATAAAGTTATAATTTACCTACAACAAGAGATCTACAACAAGCGATAGGATCGAGGACCCTGGAATTCATGGTATATAACAGGGATTCTATTCATTATTACACAATCGAATGAATGTTTGTAAGATAGATTTTTTATTAAACATTTTTTCTTATTGCTCTGCAAATAGCCGAGGCAACTATATCGGCGTGCCTCAGCGTGGCTACGACGCTGCAATGGAAAGATTTTTCACTTTCATCGTCATAACTTATTTTATTTAAAGTATCAAATCTGTACTGATCATAAAATTCTAGTACCTTTTTTTCTAGTTTTTTATCATTTTGAATTAATGATTTCTTTTACCCATTTTGCATTTGAAAAAAAAATACATATCGATAAGCTGGACTCATCTGAATAAACACTGACACATACCAATCTTCTTGATTAGTATTCGACCTTGCACGAGCCCTCTGTACTTCCGTAAGCCCCATGATTGTACGATAATGTGTTTATAGATAGACTTTTAACAACAGTAATGATGTGTTAACTTCTAGAATATTAAATGATATTAAACTTAAAAGTATTATTCAGCATTTTGTGTTGTTTTCATCGCTGACATTACACATTACATAATACGTTACATGATTCAGTAATTTTTGTAACTGCGGAGTGCATACAAACCTAGAACATCAGCTGAGCAATTTCCCAATTTTAAATAAAGCAGTTAAAGCATTACTCCATATTTTGTTACTTTGCGTTTCTTTCTCGTTTTAGTATATGAAGATATATATTTCTATTTACTTCTTAATTATTTCTTTTTTATAATTCTCTTTTGAATGTTTTAGGCTTTAAATGATAGTTTCGGTATATGCTTTTTTTTAAATAATTGTTGTACATACTCTAGCATTTTAATTGATAATATAATACGGTATAATGATAATACGACAATAATTATGAAGGACATGCCAACAGTCAATAATTAAAAAGGAGATGCCAAAAGACAATACTTATAAAACAAATATAACAAAGAATAATTATATTAAAGGGAGATGCCTTACATGAGGAGACAGACAGGTGAGATTTGCATGACCGTGCGACCACATATACACGCATCATAGAGTTTCCGTCCCTCGATAGAAAAATAGATGCAATGCGCCTGATGATGACGGCCTGTAATTAGTGATCTTCCGTCGTTCTTGAATAAATGTTCTGCAGACCTTACACTTTGCTGTAAGGGTTTGCACTTTAAATACATAAATGATTGATTTGATAAGCTATAGTGTCTGGTGTAATGCTATTCAAACTGTATTTGTAAACGCAGCATAATTCTGGTTCAGTGTGTTTTTAATAGTAGAATTATATTTTTACAGTGTTATTTTACTCATCTAATAACATTTTTCAATTTTTATTGATTTAGTGCTATATATTCATTTGGTATAAGAGCTCTAAAGGTTATGCAGTCTTAACATTCTATGTCATTTCTTATTTAATCAGTTTTAATTGATTAACAAAATTTGATACACTACTAAATCAGTTTGAGGCTTTAAACATTGAATATCACACACTAGGTGATTTTAATTTTAAATATCTCACCGACAATAAGTCCTTCGAATGTAAAGAGTGGTCAAAAACTGTGTTGAAGCATGGTCTCGTCCAACTGGTAAATACACCTACCAGAGTCACAAACAAATCTTCTTCAATAATAGATCATGCATACAGTAATAGAGCAGACAGAGTATGTAACACATGCGTCCCTCAAATATCTATAAGCGATCATTATCCGATTTGTATAACAAGGAAAATAAACCGTAAAGTCCCCAAAAATGGCATCCATTCGAATATTAAGTATAGATGCTTTAAAAAGTTTGTGCTATCTGATTTCCAATATGATCTATCAATGTCACAAATACATTCAATTGAAACTGAACACGACCCAAATATGTCTATTCAAGCATTATATAAAATTTTAAATAGTGTTTTAGAGAAACACGCGCCTTATAAACAAAAAAGAGTAAAAAGCACACATATGCCGAAATGGATAAATAAAGAAGTCATTCAAAGTATGCATGATAGAGATCTCATGCACAAAATTAAAGATTGGAATAATTATAAAATGTTACGAAACAAAACAACAAGTTTAATTCGTAAAAGCAAGAAAGAATATTATAACAATGCTGTTAAAAATGATACTAGTACGACACATATTTGGAAAAATTTGAGACTGATTTCGAATAATGATAATGATCAAAACAATGGAATTAGTTTGCCAAATAAAATGAAAGTGAATGATGTGTTTGTCGAGGATAAAAGTAACATTCTCACTGCATTAAATGAACATTTTACTAACATATCAAAAGTTGTTGATAAACTGAAATTTCACAAAGAAAACTTAAATTATTTGAGTTCATATCTTGACCGTATGTTAAAGAACCATGTATTTGATATAAATTACATAACTCCACTTGAAGTATGTAAAATAATCGACAATTTAAATGTTAATAAGGCTACTGGAATCGACGGGATTGGTGCCAATATTTTGAAATACTGTGGCGATCATATCATAGTACCAATTACTTCGATAATAAATAATAGTATCAGGAGTGGTATTTTCCCAGATTTGTTGAAACAAGCGTATGTTCTGCCAATACATAAAAACTCAGACAGAGAGGATTGTAATAACTATCGTCCAATTTCGATACTGTCAACTATATCCAAAATATTCGAAAGGCATTTATCAAATGAATTAAAAGAATTCTTTCGTAAGACCAATATTCTAAATAAACACCAGTCAGGTTTTAGAGAAAAACATTCATGTCAAACTGCATTGATAAGACTTATTGATGAATGGCTAAAAGATGTAGATAATGGAAAATGCATTGGTACTGTCTTTATCGATATGAAAAAGGCTTTTGATCTAGTGGATCACGAAATTCTATTATACAAACTAAAACTGCATCATTTTTCGGACAGCACTTTGTCTCTTTTTCATTCGTATCTTAGTAAAAGACAACAGTGTGTCAAACATGAAACTAGTATTTCAACTCCCCTAACTATTACAAGTGGAGTTCCTCAAGGCTCTATTTTGGGTCCACTTTTGTTTCTAATTTATATCAATGACATTGGGTTATTACTAGATAAATCAGGAATAGACTTATATGCTGATGACTCTACACTTTATGCTGCTGGATCAAATCCAATAGAAATTCAGAATAACTTGCAAAATGATATATATTTCATTGAAAAATGGTGCACTCTCAACAACATGCTTATAAATCCGGCTAAATCAAAATGTATGCTTATAAGATCGAAACGAAAAATTAAAAATATAAATCTTGACTTGAAAGTAAACAAAAGAATTATTGATAATGTCACATATCATAAAATTTTAGGGCTTTATGTAGACAAACATTTACAGTGGAAAGTACACATTGATAATACATGCTCTAAAATAAGTAGGAAAATTTCTCTATTGAAAAAGATATCTAGTTTTCTCTCTTATGACATGAAGAAATTATTTTATAACTCATATATCCTAACCTCTTTTAATTACTGCTGTACAATCTGGGGCAAAGCTACTAAAACAAATTTAATAAAAGTGAATGTCTTACAAAAACGATCTGCAAAAATAATTCTGCAGAAACCGGTTAGGACTTCTTCCAAAAAACTATTTTTTCAACTCAATTGGCTCTCATTTAATAATAGGTGTAAGTACCACACTGCGATTTTGTTATATAAATGTGTTAATAATCTGACTCCGGAGTATCTAAATGACATCATCACTTTTTCTAAAAATAACAACTATAATTTAAGATCTGTCACCCATAATGATATCGTGAATACCAAAGTAAATACTGAATATAAGAAAAAAGCATTCTCATATCACAGCATGGAAGTTTGGAATAGTATACCAATTGAAATAAGATTTGCATGTACATTATCTACTTTTAAACAACAATACAAGAACTACTTATTTACTCAACAAATATAATCATGTATGTGTCTGTCAATTTTAATAATGTGTTGTTTTTTGTTGTTGTTGTTTTTTTATATATAGAATTTGTGATTGTGAGAAAATGTTTGTGTTTTGTGTATGTATGAGTGTGTATGTATATATAATTGTCTAAATTGTAATTAACTTTATTCAATAACTTTATTCAATAATTCAATAATAATACATCAGTTGTATTTGTTATATTAGATGTGTACAAATTGTTCAGTTTTTAATGATTGCTATTTTTTTTCAAGATGGCCACATTGTAAAAAAGTATTGTTTCATTTTCATTATTGTTAATGTTTCATTGTCTTTATGTGTAACCTTCTGTAAATAAAGTTATTATTATTATTATAATCACTGACTTTTGCCTCTGATTAATCAACGAAATGTCCATGGACTGATGACAATCACTACCTGTAATGGCCATACAAGATCCAGTTCCTTTATACGAGCACCACCAGGCAAAAAGTTGACAAAATGTGAATAAAAATGTTGCAGAAATAAATACAGTTTAACCAGTGCTAATAGACACCCGTGAACAACTTAATACGTACGTGTCCACAACAAACGAAAACGCTCTTTAAATGACCGTATATAGTGGATATGCCCCAACCGCTGACAGTGGACACCAAAATAGCAGAATCGTTTCCCGAAATGCCATTTGGGCCTTCAAGAACAGATCTAAAACAAATCTTGTGTCTTATTCAGTCAAATGTATGACTGTTACTATGGAGACTGCTATTTATAACGAGGAATAATAAGCTATATCAAATTATATGTTTTAAGTTTGTTCAGATTGATAGTGACATTTTTTCTTCGCGTCGTATATAATGAATAGAATGCATTAAAAATGCACTTAACGCTTGTTTTAAACTCTCAGCAACAGGTTCCTCGTTCCTGTCGCTTGTTGTAGATTTCACTAAAGAATGTTTATACATGGAGTATGGTAAAAAATATATAACTCTATCGTTACAAAACTGCCATATATAACGTCCATGATAACGATAATTTTATAATAAAACATGGTTTATGAGTCCTCCACGGAACCTAATGCTTAGACTATATGCGGCAACTTATCCTATTCAATTCAGTAAATTAATTATCCAAGTTTTTGTTGTTGTTGTTATTGCTCTGCAAATTTTAGCCGCGAGGCAACTGCCTTCGCGTGTCTCAGCCATAGGGTTCGGCACATAAGTTTTGACAAAAAATCACTTTGTGGCTAAGACGCTTCAATGACCAAGTACATTTCTAAACATGATATTCACGGTAGGCTGCTGTTGTCCTGAGATGCATTAGTCACTTGAACATTAAGGAACTGAATGATGTAGATCTTGTCAAAGACCTATACTATAGCTCTTTGATCTTGTCACACGCTTTTTTCTATTCATGTTATGTTCGTAATTTCCATGCATTTACGTTATTAAAATGGGTCACAAATCAAAATCTGCTTAAGAGACATTCCTACGTAAAAATAAGCAGCCAAGGTAACCGATTATAGCGAACGCGCTGAGCAAATAATCAGACTTTTTCATTGTATTATGTATTATGTACATTATATAACCCTTTTCAATAGCAAAGAGGGGAGTAGTTTATTCAATACAAATTAATATTGTAATAGATCATGATACCGGTATATCGTATGTTATATAGGCCTAATTATACTATGTCACAAAATAATATTTCCTTGTTAATGTCTTCTTTGTTTCATCTAATGATGGCCATCATCACTGATTTACTAGCCGCTTAACACTGCAAAAGAACTAAACAGTCGATCTTTTATTTAGGCCTAAATATATTTGTTTCTTAATTTGTTACCTATCCCAATTATTCCCCGCGACACTGGATTTTTTATTAGCCCGAAGGAACAGAACATCTACTTTCTTCTAACCTTTCAACAGCTACAAAAAAGCTAAAAAAAAGTCCCCCGCCTTCTTAACAAACGTATTTTTAACGCCTTTATGAAAATACCAAAGACCTATTATAGTATATATACATCGCTAATGTTGTTTAATTGTTATGTCTTCTACCGACTCCAAATATTTTTTGTATTTTGTATAGGTTTTTGAAAATACAAATAAAATAAAATAGGAACATGTATTCTCTTTTGAGCATGCCCCATTTTGTCTTCTTAGTTCGTGCATTAATGATTTACAATGCGCGTAATGTATTACACGAGACAAAAAACAAACAGAAAACATGAAATGGGGAACGAGAGATTTCAGGCAAGTACACGTAGTATATTACGGGCCTCAATTTACTACTACGCAGTTGTCTCCCTTGTATATCGTCAGACGCTTGCATAGATGTGATTTTTGCATTCAGTGAAAAAGAAAGCGCTTGTGTAACTAGGGAACGAAAATTCACTTCCTGCTTGGAGTTCTTCTGTATTTTCTGGAAGTACCGCGTATTCAGAGAGAATTAGCGTTTAGAGGTTATTACTTTGCTTTCTATCATTGAAAAAATACGTATTTTTTAGGCTTTTAATACATTCATTGAATGTCTTTCATTGCGTTTTGACTTTTCATCAATTTGCTTACTTCCTGATTGAAAAATATTCACTGAAGTTTATAATATTCTGTAAATTCTACTTTCTGTTTTACAGTTGACATTTGTATGGTATCTTTTTCCCTGCTTCATCGGTTATTTCATGACATTCACTTGATCCCATTATTGACTTGAAGTGTTTGGTTTTATTAATCATTAAAGAGTCTAGGAAGTATCATGGGTCTCTTTCAAAGTTTCATCAATATTTCGTGAGACATAGTCACGTTCAGGGAATCTGTTAATGATTTTGGTATTTCACACATATTGCCCGTTTTTGCCAAGTCTAAAGTGTCTTGGTATTCATCTGTAGATAGTCCAACTAATTAGACTGTGACGACGAGATACTTTTTTTACTTGGCCCGTCCCGCACAGTCTAACAAAGATCTGCATACTTGTGTGCGGAAAATCCCCAATTAAAACCTGTTGGGCGCGATAACTACAATATCTGTGACCAAAGTGAACCGTTTGGTAGGCAGAAACACGTTTCTATACTCAAATGAGTATAAATTATTTCAACATACCGTATCGGAAAGATGCATTAATGATTTGTTTCTCCCCACTATTTCCCAACTGAAAATGAAACTGGTGTAATGGCAGATAAATGCCGGTGTCATGGTAAACATTGCCTATTCTCGAAAATTCGCTTTGCAAATAATTTAAGTACAAGTTCAAATAAGCTGGCATGTCAATGAAACATTGGCAAGTTAAACTTAAATAAACTTTCATTAATTCTAGGTACTCATTATTAAGATTGATTTAGAATTAAACTGTCAGACGGTAGTTGTATACTGAGTGGAACTGGATGTGGCTTAAGTCCATTCGTACCGTTTTTTCCTGCAACATATAATTTTAAGTTCAGTATTTAAAATTTGACATTTAACACAGAATTTTTACAGCACATTCACGCAGATTGTTGTTATTTCCATCAATTTAAGTAAGTTCAGGGCTTTTTTTCACAGGATGGGGAAGGGGCCTTTTCCTTAAATTTGGGGAAAATTAACGCATATTTTTTGCAAAAGGGGAAGAAAATACTTGATGTAAATTTAATTTTAGGGGAAAACTGCATGATTTTAAAGAATTTTCCAGAGGGGAAGGCGCCTATTAACGGCCCCTGCTATAGAAGGAAAAAAAGCCCTGAAGTTATACCTATTATTGAAGAATTTTGATGTAATTTGAATTTCCGCACGTAGATATGCAGATGTTTGTAAGGCTGAGAGGATGGCCCTTCCAAATTCGTTCACGAAATTTGGACTAAGGAAGCATGGCCTTGCTTATTTTATTGACCGATTTCATAATCATAGTATACCGGCGCCTCGTATATCCGCGGTACTTATCATTACAGCTGAGGAAAACCTACAGCCGAAACTGTAAGAACAAAATGAAAGTAGCCTCTTACCGTAAGTAGGTGACGTACAGGTTAGGTGGCGCATCATCCTGTTTATACCGGAAGTATGATATACCACGGATATATGGGTACCGCGGAAATACGAGGTGCAGGTATATTTATACTGCATAAATTTGGTCTTGGATGGCCAAGTGCTTGCCAGTACAAGAGTATTCCAGTTAAAGAAATGCCTCACGAATTACAGTCAGATCATCCCCAATTGCTGATTCATTACTAACAGTGAAGTATGGCAACTTGTAAATTGTATGACTCTATGAGAGTGAGTGCTCAACTCAATACTGTCGTTATTGTTCATATCTTCATTGAAAGTTGGCTTGATAAGCTCAAAATTGTGCTTCCTTACTTCGATTGTATAGCCCTGATTACTGGTACTGGAGATTCTCTCCTTTTGTGAGACCTTTAGAGACCACAGGTACTAAATAAATGATTTATTGAATAAAGAAAATGGTGCAATTCAAATTAATCAATAGTGTCCATACTGGGGTTCCCATGCCTCAGCAGATTCATCCCTATAGAATTTAATTTATTTGTTAGTTTGTCCTGGGCCATTTTCCTTATGCGACACCTTCTGCACCTAAACAAATTTTTAAGCATCCTTGCAAGAATGAAGAATTACATACAATATACCTCCTTATATTGTATACATGCACATATAAAAGTTGGACAGGGCCTGGGCCTAAGTCTGAACATTACTTTTTTTTTCATTAAATTTATTCTGGGTTAAAACTTAAATTACAGTGTTTTATATAGAATTTATTACAGATTTACAATCACATGTTGCTTCTGCCTGTGTACAGACAGATCCATAATCGATTCTCAGCTGATTGTTAAAATTAATTGCAGTTTATACTGTTACATTGGCAGATGAGATGCTTGATTATGATAATGGATGATATTGAAAAGGGACAATTCTGTTATCTTGTTTAAGTGGCCATTTAATTAGAAATCTCAGTGAAGTTTATTATCTGTTGTTTAACGGCCCTTGTTTATCTGTTGTTTAACGGCCCTTGTTTATCTGTTGTTTAACGGCCCTTTGGTCAGCTTTGGTCATTTAAGAGCCGCCCCAGAGAGTGGGAAGAGAGGGAACCTTGTATTCATAACCCTACTCTTATTTGAATATTTTAATTTTCCTGGTTCCTTTATCTTGCCTGGTGTAGAGCCCTATACACACAGAACTGGGCTTGGTAGTTGGGATGGGGACCCTAAATAAGCCTCCCTGAAATATCTGAAGGTGGAGCCGAGATTCGAGCCCGCTACCTTTCAATTGGTATAATATAGTCCAGTGTGTTCTGTATCTAGTGCCATGGAATCCGATTACGCTAAATTGGCAGTTTGTGTAGCTATAAGGCTTAAATTAAAATTAAGTTTGTTTGCCCTTTACCGACTGACCCGAAAAAATTGCAAAATCTGGGTAGGTATCATTTGAAAGATTGAAGGAAAACAATAATGAGTGTTAAGGCACTTAGTACATATTTATGGTTGATAAAAGCACACAATAAATGGTTGTATGGTAGCAGAATACATTAAATGAATATAGAATGCATTTAGACAGAAGTCTAATTTCATGCTAGATAAAGGTCAAATGTAGAAATAAAATAAAAATATGTTTCCTACCTACCGACCCTCTTCTAAAATTCAGGGTCGGTAAAGGGCAAACAAACATATTTTTAATTTAAGCCTAATATCAGTATTCTTTAACAAGCAATTAAATAGCATGTTTGTTGTTGCAAAACAAATATATTTCACTGACTGAGGCTGACGCCAGGGTTCTTTGTGAGGAAATGATAGCTCTATGAAGAGGAAAATAATTAAAATAACTATGTTAGTATTTCTGCTTCCTTCTTGTATGTCTTAAGTTTATAAGAAAGATAATTATCTTATCATCCTGTTTTAAATCGGTGTCCTGGCCCCAAGGTTATAAAACTAGTTCTGTCTCCAGGATCAAAATTTATTTAATGTTTCTAAGTTGATTCACATCCTTGATGAAATTGAAAAACAAAATTCACCTCAGTGATCGTCCAGAGAATTTTCGTTGAAATATACCTTGTTAACATATTAATAAATATTTTTTTTTAAATTTTTTTTTAAAATTTTTATTAACTATTCATGATACAGTTACCTGTGAGTTGATTGTGCTCAGACAAAATGACATTATTGATACATTAATCTGACAACATAATTGATCTAAATATGTATTTAAACATTGTAAGTTCTATTTTTTTATTTTTTTGCTATAATTCATTGAGAAAGGAATTGAGATTTGAGGTCTGAGACTGTTCTCAAGTTTTATAACCTCGGGGCAAGTTCTTTATTCTAACAATTCATTCAGGTCATAGAGTAAATCGGTAAAAGATCACTTTATATACTGAGTACTTATATAAAGTGATCACAGATATTTTTCTCTGTATCAAGTTACTATTTGAACAATTTTTACACCTTTTACTTGCAAATTATTTGAAGTGATGATTAAAGCTCTTGTGTCGAGCCAGCATTTTTCTTTTTTCAAATTTAAGAATGCTAATAAGGGGATGTGCATTTATTGGGGAAGGTTTGGTAATTTCAGGATGTAGGATGGGACTGGATGTTGGTGTGACAGGCAGGAGAAACCCTGAAAAATGAATATAATTTTGAATTTAGAATGGTTTAAGAAGAATTTGTTAACTGTAATCTATATGTCATGACATGAAGTCTTGAAGTCTTTATGACTGAATGCTGTCAGCCCTTTTTTAAGGTTTTTGGGAAGGGTGGCACAGCCTTTTTCGAGGAGAATTTTGCGTAAAAAAAATAGGCAAATTGGGGGAAAATTACTAAGTAAACAAGCACAGTGTAAAAAGGTTTGGGAATTTCTTTTCAAATTGGGGAAAAATACATACTTATCAGCTTGGTGAATAGGGCCGAAAATCGGCCCCATATTTGCTAAGGGCTGACTGTCTACATGTTTTTCTCAGGGAAGTTTCCTTGTTACATGTATGTGTTAACGATCAAGTTCTGTCATCTGATGATCTAACAATTTTCTTATTGCCATTCTGTATAATGAGTTACTTCCTTTTTAATTAAATCAGTATAATTAATCATGAACTTATTGTTGGATGATATTATCATGTACATGTACGTGAATGATCTTTCTCCTATGACTAGTGGACTAAACTTTTTGTTTGTCGATTATTAGCCTTGTGGGACCTCAGATAAATCATTAAATGTGAATTTTTAATGTAATAATTCCGTTATATAACAGGTTATACAAATATATGAATAAAAGATGTAAGGACATTTTACTGAATCAGATGTAAAAGTTGAAACATTAGTTGAAAAGCTATTTGAATTAGGTGTGTTAATTAGTGAAAGTTAACAATAAAAATATTGTACATGTACAAGTCATCATAGGTTGTAAAATAATCTCTGCAGTGTTTGAATTACTTATATTGTATTCCGTGCTGGACAGATGGTTTTTCAGGCTACTCGTCCTGCTGGATGACAGCTTAGAATTCTAACTAGTTCTACAACAATTCCATCTTGTTCTGAATTGTTTTCTACTTCTAGTCCTAATTACAATCGGATAAATGGGTTTATTGAGTCACAACTAGTATTTACTCATTTATTTGTCTGTTTCTTTGTAAATTGATTGCGATATTATTTTGTTAAATTTTTGGCTTTATGTTTTGATAAAAATATTTATAATACACTATGATAGTATGGTTTATATATGTTCAAAAAAGTGAAATATGACTTTTTTCTTTCGTTTTTCAGAATTGTTACCATGGATGTATAACAGTATTTGCAGTAGCAATGGCATAAGTGTAAGACGGTGAATGGGCTACTTGACTTGGATATGTTCTGGTTGTGATAAAATGATTTAATTGTATATTTATATAAGCTTTAAAATGAATCAGGACGGTGATACGGTTCTCGTCGATTTCATGTTGAAACGACCTATGAATAAAAGTTCTGTGTTCACAAACCAAGGATACAAAGAGAGATGGTTTGTACTGACAGAGGATTCATTTTCATACTATACTGGAACATTAAATGTAAGTTAATAAAAAGATAGATTTATATACAGTCAAACCTGTACAACTAGGTCATCAAAGGTAGGAAGAGGTATGGCCTTAATGAGTAGATGGCTTATATTCACATGTTTATTTTGGTCTCTTACGCATGTCAGCAATTTGGACTAACAGTGGCCATTGTTTACATGGTGGTCTATATTCACAGGTGGCCATTGTTTACATGGTGGTCTATATTCACAGGTGGCCATTGTTTACATGGTGGTCTATATTCACAGGTGGCCATTGTTTACATGGTGGTCTATATTCACAGGTGGCCATTGTTTACATGGTGGTCTATATTCACAGGTGGCCATTGTTTACATGGTGGTCTATATTCACAGGTGGCCATTGTTTACATGGTGGTCTATATTCACAGGTGGCCATTGTTTACATGGTGGTCTATATTCACAGGTGGCCATTGTTTACATGGTGGTCTATATTCACAGGTGGCCATTGTTTACATGGTTGCCCATTTTCACAGGTGGCCATTGTTTACATGGTGGTCTATATTCACAGGTTGCCATTATTTACATGGTTGCCCATTTTCACAGGTGGTCATTGTTTACATGGTGGTCTATATTCACAGGTGGTCATTGTTTACATGGTGGTCTATATTCACAGGTGGCCATTGTTTACATGGTTGCCCATTTTCACAGGTGGCCATTGTTTACATGGTGGTCTATATTCACAGGTTGCCATTATTTACATGGTTGCCCATTTTCACAGGTGGTCATTGTTTACATGGTGGTCTATATTCACAGGTTGCCATTGTTTACATGGTTGCCCATTTTCACAGGTGGCCATTGTTTACATGGTGGTCTATATTCACAGGTTGCCATTATTTACATGGTGGTCTATATTCACAGGTGGCCATTGTTTACATGGTGGTCTATATTCACAGGTGGTCATTGTTTACATGGTGGTCTATATTCACAGGTGGCCATTGTTTACATGGTTGCCCATTTTCACAGGTGGCCATTGTTTACATGGTGGTCTATATTCACAGGTTGCCATTATTTACATGGTTGCCCATTTTCACAGGTGGTCATTGTTTGCATGGTGGTCTATATTCGCAGGTGGCCATTGTTTACATGGTAGTCTATATTCACAGGTGGTCATCATTTACATGGTGGTCTATATTCACAGGTGACCATCGTTTACATGGTGGTCTATATTCACAGGTGGCCATTGTTTACATGGTGGTCTATACTCACAGGTGGCCATTGTTTACATGGTGGTCTATATTCACAGATGGCCATCGTTTACATGGTGGTTTATTTTCACAGGTGACCATCGTTTACATGGTAGTCTATATTCACAGGTGGCCATCATTTACATGGTGGTCTATATTCACAGGTGGCCATTGTTTACATAGTGGTCTATATTCACAGGTGGCCATTGTTTACATGGTGGTCTATATTCACAGGTGGCCATCATTTACATGGTGGTCTATATTCACAGGTGACCATCGTTTACATGGTAGTCTATATTCACAGGTGGCCATTGTTTACATGGTTGCCTATTTTCACAGGTGGCCATTGTTTTGTTTACATGGTGTTCTATATTCACAGGTGGCCATTGTTTACATGGTGGTCTATATTCACAGGTGGCCATCATTTACATGGTGGTCTATATTCACAGGTGACCATCGTTTACATGGTAGTCTATATTCATAGGTGGCCATTGTTTACATGGTTGCCTATTTTCACAGGTGGCCATTGTTTACATGGTGGTCTATATTCACAGGTGGCCATTGTTTATATGGTTGTCTATTTTCACAGGTGGCCATTGTTTACATGGTGTTCTATATTCACACGTGGCCATTGTTAACATGGTTGCCTATTTTCACAGGTGGCCATTGTTTACATGGTGTTCTATATTCACAGGTGGCCATTGTTTACATGGTGGTCTATACTCACAGATGGCCATCATTTACATGGTTGCCTATTTTCACAGATGGCCATTGTTTACATGGTGGTCTATGTTCACAGATGGTCATTGTTTACATGGTGGTCTATGTTCACAGGTGGCCATTGTTTACATGGTGGCCTATTTTCACAGGTTTGACTGTATTGTAGTTATTGTATGTCTTGCTTTATTCTTACTTTGCAATTATTAGCTCCTTGACTGTTTCGTATTATGGTAGTGGCTAATATTCACTGAGAATCAAATAAAATACTGCATTTATTTATTGTATGACTGATCATTTCAGATGAAATAGTAAACTATTAAAGATACAATTCAGTAGATTCTTTGCCACAATTTGCGTTTAGCATTTATATCTTCACAATCTTTTACATTTATTATATGTTAATACTATGATTGCTAGAGTGTTTGATTACAAAATTTTGAGGGTTCAACGCAACAGTGTCGTAACTCATATTGAAATAAGAACAAGTTACGACAGTGTTGCACTGAGCCCTTGAAATGTACCTCCCCTGATTATTGTTATGCTCCCTTTAAAATAATATGGGGTATATTGATTTGCCCATGTCAGTCGGTCCGATGGTTGGTCCGTCCGTAACAAAATCTTGTCTGACCAATTACTAGAGAACCATTTGGCCTAGGCTCTTCAGATTTGGTTGGGAGGTTTTTGAGGTCAGTAGGTCAAGGGCATACTATCCAGTTGACCTTTAGGAGGCATCCGTGTATCACAAACACTTCTGGTTATCTGAGAGTTGATACTGATATATTGAGCATGATTGTGTAGTTTTTGTCGAGCCCACGTACAATGAGCTTGACATATCGGTAGATCTATATGTTTAGCTCAAAGGGCAAGGTCACACTTTATAGCTGGCTTGACATGTTGCCCTTGGGGTACTTGTTAATAATAAGGTTTCTCTGTATTTTAGCAAAGAGGCAAATTGAAGAATTCAATCAGTCTAAGGAATATAAAAACTGTAGAAACTGTAGATGAAGGGAAGTTGGACAATAGAAATAATGTATTTCAGGTAAGTGTTAACTTGTTGTTTGCTTTTGAGGGGTTCACTGTCAGACTGGGTTTTGAGGGAACCAGTCACAGGTAGATGAATGATAAAGGTTTAATGTCAGGCACTGTCAGACTTTAATACATCAATATACAGTCCACTCATTTCGTGAGACCATTATGTTGAATCTCGCTTGTCTGTCCGTCGTGATATTTAGTCGAAAGTATGAGCGGACAAGTGGTACCATTGGAAAGAAGCCAGGTCATTCATTGGTTTAACTTGTTAATCCAGTTTCAATGAAAGACAATAGTAAGAAAGCTTAAGTACAGAGAAGTAGCTTAGTTTACTGGTTTTAAAAAAATCAAGGAAGACATTGTCTTTAAATATATTATGAAAAAACAAAATTTCTTATTAATTACCGTAATTCTCGACTGTCTCTCTAATGTCAGTTTATACAACATGATAATTAAACCTTCAGGTAATGCACAGAACAGAGAAAGGAGAAGGCTACTTTACATTATATATTGTTGCATTAAATGCTGAACAGCAAAAGAAATGGGTGACAGCATTAAAAAAACGTAAGTAAGACCAGAGAAAAAAATTGAGTTGTGTTTGTCTCTCAAACCGGTTTTAGGCCATCCTTAAAAAAATAAGTTTCAGTAACGTTACCTACTCAACAAAAAGGTCTCTATCCAATGTTTTTTTTTGCTTTTTTTTCAATAGAAAATAGCATCCTCAGGGTTCTCAATAACAACAGGCCACAGGCCAATTTAGTCGCTTAGAAACGATTGAGGGCTGGTTAGAAATCTCAAAAGTTAAACATAGTGCTGGAAAAATGCCTGGACTCCCCCCTATCAGGCCTGTTAGTCTAGCTTTTGGGCCTGTTGGCCACAAACCTATTGAGAACCCTGCATTCTAACATGACTGTATTTTGGTTTCAACATTAAAAATAGATGGTAATTTTTCTTACCTACCTACTTGAAATTCTCTGAGTAGGGTTACTGCAAACAAACCTTTTTTAAGGATGATCCTATGTTTTGACGTTGGTCCTAAAATTTTATAAGTAGGTAGCAAAATCCAAAGTTAAAAAAATATTGGGACATTATTATGTATCTCGAAAGAATGAATGGTATACAGTACATCCTCTGTAGAGCAACACCCTGTTGGAGCTGCGATATTGGCCGTTGTTTAAAGGCTGTTGCTCTACAGAGGTTAAGTGTATAGTAAATATCAGATTAGGGAAATTTTGAAGGTGTTGCTCTACAGAGGTTAAATGTATAGTAAATATCAGATTAGGGAAATTTTGAAGGTGTTGTTATAGGTTGTTGCTCTACAGAGGGCTGCTCTGTAGAGGTTGTACTGTACTTATAAAAAAAGTTTTTATGATCTACCAGTAAATGTCCTAATTTTTTGGTCAGGTAACTGTAAACCTTACTATTTTTTAAGCCTCTTGAAGTTTCTGATAAAACCTTAAGTTTTTACCAGTCCTAGAAGAAAAACTGTATGATAAAAACTGTATGATAGCTTAAAATCTAATTTTACAAATCACATGAATGTTTAGAGCTCAAACAACAAATGTAATTGTATGTTTCCTCATTAAATATTTTTTACCAGATAAACCCCATTTATTCGCATCATCATAGTATCTGAGAACTCTGAGGTAATTAAGAATCAAATAGAAAAATCGAGTATGAGTAATCATCACTACTGAGATTCGTTCGTTGTCGTGATTCGATTTGTGGATCGTAAGTGTTTAATCGTGGATTGGATTGGATCGCCGCTAACCCTGGTTACCCAACGACCCACAGCCCTAGGTGGCATGGGGTCGAGGCCAGCCCCATGACACCTTATTGTGGTGTTGATTTATAAATATAAATCAAGTTGGGGCACCAAAAAAAGTAACAAAAAGATTTAAAAATAAATAAAAAGTGAAGAAAAAAATTGATCTTAAGTCACTGTCTTTTTCAGAGATAAAGGCCTTAGGCATTGTGTTTTTACCCAAATATCACCCTGGAGTTTGGACAAAAAGTTTGGGACAATATAACTGCTGTCATCAAGGTGATAGAAACGCACCTGGATGTCAAGTGATTCCCGAAGATGGTAAGCTATATCTTTTATAGGTTTACACCATCGGACTTACTCACCATAGTATAGGTTGTCGAGTGGTTAAGGTCGCTGACTTCAAATTACTGTAACCTCTCACTTATAGAGGGATGTGGGTTTGAGCCCAGCCACCGACCATGTCTGTTTATGTGAGAAAGTAGGTAGTTGCTTACGGAGGATGGGAGTCTAGTACTGGTTCTTCCCGGGAACGATGGTTAGGTGAACTGTCAGCCTCATATGACTCTGTCTAGCTCATAATTTTTATGACTCTGAGTCTCTGACTATTGAAAAGGGGCGTATAATTCAAACAAGCAAACAAACAAAAATTGGTTTTAGAGGCCTCTCTTGTTCATTAGTAATACTCTCTGACCAGTAACCACTGGCCCCTGTGCGCTGTGAGCTTGAATCCCACCGGGCAACCAGACAACTTTGACATGTGAAGAAACTGTCTAGTTATGTTATGGAAGGTTAATGGTTTTATTCAGATGTTTATACAGATAAAAAAATGACGTAAGATGTGTAATGTTAAAATGATGCCATAAATATTTCAGCCGCCAGTACTAGCATTCCACCCAAAAGTTCAACTAACCTTCCTCCATTGCCTGATATTCCAACTCAGACAAAAACAAACGGAACCAGTAGCAGTCAGAAACCTGTTCCTACGCCGAGACCCAGACCGAGAGAGAAGGAGAAGAAAATATATGTAGCGGCTTATGATTATAAACCATGCGAGGATGGCGACTTAGAATTAGTTACAGTATGTTCTTCTCTGATATACTGTGAAGCATTAATTTTCGTTGGGGATTTAATTTTGTGGATTTCGTGGGTCCGCTCATCCTTGAAATCAAATCCCCATGAATTTAAATGCAGAGATAAGGCATTTCTTTTCAAAAATCAAAATCCACAAATTTATGTCCCCAAGAAATAGCAATTTTAGTAAAAACCATGAAAATTGAGCCCAATGAAAATAAATGAAAAAACAGTACTTGATTGTAAAAACATGAGTGGTTTCTTTTTGTTTATTTTAAATGGCCATAATCATGACAGAGATTGTTTTCCAAATTTGAATTATATAATGTTAGATATGTTGAGGATTTGGCATGAAATGGAATCTTGACATGAACAAAGTTAGGTAAGGTTTGTGCCTGGCTATTGATGAACTTTATACTTATTATTTTGACTGTTATAAATGATTTCAGGGTCTTGAGTATGAGATATTAGATGATTCAAGGGATCACTGGTGGCTTGCTAAAAGTCAGTCAGGGTAAGTGTCATAATTAGCTTCAATTAGTTAAGTATATAGGGGCCTCGTCTCTCCTCTCCGACTAGTAATTATTACACCCTCACTACTGTGAATTTGAATACAAGTTAGAGAGCTGTCCATGCTGCATGCAGCCAGCTTATGGAAGGTTGATGGTTCTTTTCAGGTGAATGCATCGAGTCCTCCACCTTTAAAGCTGAAAAAGTCACCAAATGATGCTAACTGTTGGTGCAACAATATTAAAGACAGTTAAATGACCTAAAATAAACCAAAAGTTCAAATTCAAGGGCAGATAACTCAAAAACGAGATCCGTGACCCCAATTTTTTTTGCTTAAAATTTTCTGTTATCATATGCTACGATCATGCAAAGTTTAAACAAATTCTATTGATTTCATTTTGCCTATATGTCTATGTGAAAAATGTAGCGAAGTGTAGCCAACGTCTTTGATGGAAAATAGTTTGATCTCAAAAAAGTCGATTTTTTTTCAATTAAACTATCTATATCAGTGAAACAAGTAGTTTGGGCCATCCTTAAAAAATGTTTGTTTGCGGCAACCCTACCCAGAGAATATTTTTTTAAGTAGGTAGGAAATTTTTTTTTTATATTGAATCCAAAACACCTGTCAAAATGCTATTTATATATTGAAAAAAAATTTACCAAAGAAACCAAAAAAAAAATTTTGGTTGGGCTGTTTTTGGTGTTAAAGTAGATAGCGTATCCCGAAACAAAATGTTTTTTAGGAAGGCCTTGAGAAAGATATTGTTTGTTGCTGATATCTCTTAATGAATGGATAAATATCTCCAGGTCAACAGAGAATGTCCATTCATATCTTCAGTGTTGATTATTGTGATAAAATTTATATCCATTCTTGATATAAGACTGTGCATGATGTTGTAGCCAGATAATAGTGGTTTCAGATAGAATTTAAATTGCATTTTCCACTATAAATTCAGGATAGTAAAAACAGTTATGTTTGATGTTACTTGATAAAAAAATTAGGGTACCCTGGTTGGAAAACATCTTTGTAGTTTTTTTCTAAATACAAATAGTAAATGCCATTTGTACAAATATTTGTCCCCAAATATTTTTGTGAATATTGCCATTTGAAATTCTTGGATCTATGTCAAAATTAGGACTGGTTGACTTTTTTTCTGACCGTATAGTAAAAACCTAATTTTACAGTATAAGGTAAACCAGTTTCACACTTAAATATAATTTTGAATGGAATACAGAACAGGACTGTGATGTATGATATAAATCACCGCAACATGTACAACACACATATCCTTCTATGAAATCAACCCTTATTTTCCCACTTTTCTTAATTGCTTGCTTCATTGGATATTCCTTAATTACTTCCTTATTAGTTGTTCTTACATTTTCCTATATCTTCATGATTGGTGATTATGAATGACTGCCATGCTTTCCATGTCTTCCCTGTTATCTCTGCTACTGTTCATTGTATAAAATATTTTGTGTATAACAAATTTCTTGCATTTCAGAACTCCCCGTGCTAAGTGATTATATGTTAAATATTTTATATCTGTACTTAATAACTCTCTAGCATTCATTGTTTATTAAACTATTTAATATTATGCTATATAGGGCAGCTATTTTACCAATATATACTGAACTAAAAAATAATCATTTTTAATTTATTTCTTATTAAAATACTGCAGTACTAAATAGAACATTGATGGGATTTGTTTTGCTGATCTAGTTCTTTAAGGAATTAATCCTTAGAAATACAAGAATGGGTTCTTTAACTACATATGTATTTGTCCTTAACACATTCTACCTAGTGATTTCCGATTAATCATTTATTCAACAAATCAATGACGAATGGTCGTTGACATGACGATGATGATGCTCCAATTTAATCAACGAAATTTTGATTTTGTACAGAGTTGTCGTTCTTGACTATGGTACTGCAGACCTTAACTTTGCTGAAAGGACTTGCACTTTAAATACCTAAATGATTGATTTGATAATCTATAGTGAATGGTGTAATGCTGTTCAAACTGTATTTGTAAATGTAGCATACTTCTGGTTCAGCGTGTTTTTAATAGTAGAATTATATGTTATTTTTACTCAAATATCTCATAAAGTTAAGGCATTAAATTTTTCAATTATTATTGATTTTTTGCTATTCATTTGGTGTAAGGGCTGTAAAGGTTATGCAGTCTTAACATTCTAGGTCATTTCTTATTTAATCAGTTTTAATTGATTAATCACTGACTTTTGCCTCTGATTAATCAAAAAAAATTTCATGGACTGATTACAATCACTAATTCTACCACTGCGCTTGTTCTATGATTCAATTAAGTACCAATGGTATGCTCGGGAAATTCTTATATACTAACTGGCACCAATATACACAGGGATTTGAAACTGTCAATATCTCCCAGATATTGTCTTGGGTTTGGCCGCACATGTGCACCGACTTATTTCAAGGCGCTTGAAGAAATCAGCATCTTTTGTACACACAATTATTGCACTAAAATACTGACACAATCGACTTTGGCTTGTACATTTTTGTATTAACTTCAATACCTTGTTTTAATTACTTTTGATATTTTCGACATTTTATGTGTAAATTAGGCTATTAATTTTGATGCGATGATACATGCAAATTTTAGAAAATGTGTCATTCTCATGTCATACTTTAAAAAGCGTAATTTGTAATATAAGTAGTTAAACATACTTCTTGAAATTTGGTGATACACAGGAAAAAATGAGAAATTATTTTTCCCAATATCATGTTGGTAACTTGAAAGATCATTTATAGAAATGTGCTCAAATGCATTTTTATTTGAAAGCAATGGCATCATTTTATAGTTTAGAGGTATACACGGGTTTTGACACACTTTGAGACTTTTCTTTGTTACATAAACGGTCAAATGTACAGTTGAAAGTTGGTGAATTTCAGGGGAAATGTTTGATCATTGTACGTAATATCATGTCCCATTTTTTCCTGAATATCACCAATTTTCAAATGTACATTTAACCTCCTTGTGATTTGCACATTATCATATTCTAAAATTGGTCTGCATCGAAAAATTTAAGTATATATGCTTAAAGCAATTATGGCTGTATTCCAGTATTAATTTTTTTAATGCGCTGCCAAACTGACAACAACATACTTCAACAGTTGATGATCTTATTGTTACGGTTTCCAATCCCTGTTGGTCCCAGATACTAAATATTTAAATTGTGTGACATTTTTATATACTTCATCTTCACACAGATTGTAATCTTATCTTAAACTGTCTACCCATTCTACTGGTTGTATTATGTTTATCTTAGTTAACTTTTATACATCATGCTCTGACTTAACAATAACAAGGAAGTAACACATATAATGCATTTATTATACATACAGTAGTAGATAGAAATTTATCAATAAAACTATCCTTATACTACCTAAATACTTCAGTTGTTATCTTGCATTTCATTGGTGGAATTGTATAATCATGTGACACAAAAAATTACTTCTTTTGTTAACTTGCATTTCATTGGTGGATTGGTATAGTCATGTGACACATAATTTACTTCCTGTTTCTTGCTTCCTTTATCTCTTAACCACAAACCTTTAAACAATATATTTTTACTTAAACCATAACAGATAACATTAACCTTATATCATGCAAAGAAGTTTCTCTTTATGGGTTAATATACCATATTGTTTTATAAGTATTTCAAACCAGGTTTTGCTGGTATTGACGTAACTTTTGATTTTTGCTTACCCTAAAATTAAACTGTTTTCTTGGAGTTGTTTTTGAATGAAATCCAGTGATTTTAACAAGAGATTGTTGGTGTTTTTAGCTCACCAGAGCACGAATGTGCTCAGGGTGAGCTTTTGTGATCACCCTGCGTCCATCGTGCGTCGTGCGGGCGTCCATGTTTACTTAAAACAACATCTCCTCCTACACCGCTATGCCGATTGCAACCAAACTTGGCTGGAATGATCCTTGGGTGGTCCCCTTTCAAAGTTGTTCAAAACATTAAATTTCATTAAAAATTCTGGTTGCTATGGCAACAAATAGAAAAAAATTAAAAAATCTTCTTGTCTGAAACCACAGGGCCTAGAGCTGAGATATTTGGTATGTAGCATTGTCTAATGGAACTCTACAAAGTTTGTTCAAATTATTCCCCTAGGGTCAAAATTGGCTCCGCCCCGGGGGTAACTTGATTTTACATAGACTTATATAGGAAATTTAAAAAATCTTCTTGTCAAAAACTACAATGCCTAGAGCTTTGATATTTAGTGTGTAGCATAGTCTAGTGGACCTCTACCAAGTTTGTTCAAATTATTGCCCTAGGGTCAAAATTGGCCCCGCCCCGGGGGTCACTTCATTTATATAGACTTATATAGGCAAATTTAAAAAATCTTCTTCTCCGAAACCGCAAGGCCTAGAGCTTAGATATTTTGTATGTGGCATTGTCTAGTGGACCTCTACCAAGTTTGTTCAAATTATGGCCCCGGGGTCAAAATTGGCCCTGCCCTGGGGTTTATTCTATTTTATATAGGAAAATTTAAAAAATCTTCTTCTCCGAAACCACAAGGCCTAGAGCTAAGATATTTGGCATATAGCATTGTCCAGTGGACCTCTACCAAGTTTGTTCAAATTATTGCCCTAGGGTCAAAATTGGCCCCGCCCCGGGGGTCACTTGATTTATAAAGACTTATATAGGAAAATTTAAAAAATCTTCTTCTCCGAAACCACAAGGCCTAGAGCTAAGATATTTGGTATGTAGCATTGTATAGTGGACCTCTACCAAGTTTGTTCAAATTATTACCCTAGGGTCAAAATTGGCCCCGCCCCGGGGGTCACTTGATTTATATAGACTTATATAGGAAAATTAAAAAAATCTTCTTCTCCGAAACCGCAAGGCCTAGAGCTTAGATATTTTGTATGTGGCATTGTATAGTGGACATCTACCAAGTTTGTTCAAATTATTGCCCTAGAGTCAAAATTGGCTCCACCCTGGGGTTTATTCTATTTTATATAGGAAAATTTAAAAAATCTTCTTCTCCGAAACCACAAGGCCTAGAGCTAAGATATTTGGTATGTAGCATTGTCTAGTGGACCTCTACCAAGTTTGTTCAAATTATTGCCCTAGGGTCAAAATTGGCCCCGCCCCGGGGGTCACTTGATTTATATAGACTTATATAGGAAAATTTAAAAAATCTTCTTCTCCGAAACCACAAGGCCTAGAGCTAAGATATTTGGTATGTAGCATTATCTAGTGGACCTCTACCAAGTTTGTTCAAATTATTGCCCTAGTGTCAAAATTGGCCCTGCCCTGGGGTTTATTCTATTTTATATAGGAAAATTTAAAAAATCTTCTTCTCCGAAACCACAAGGCCTAGAGCTAAGATATTTGGCATATAGCATTGTCCAGTGGACCTCTACCAAGTTTGTTCAAATTATTGCCCTAGGGTCAAAATTGGCCCCGCCCCGGGGGTCACTTGATTTATATAGACTTATATAGGAAAATTTAAAAAATCTTCTTCTCCGAAACCACAAGGCCTAGAGCTAAGATATTTGGTATGTAGCATTATCTAGTGGACCTCTACCAAGTTTGTTCAAATTATTGCCCTAGTGTCAAAATTGGCCCTGCCCTGGGGTTTATTCTATTTTATATAGGAAAATTTAAAAAATCTTCTTCTCCGAAACCACAAGGCCTAGAGCTAAGATATTTGGTATGTAGCATTGTATAGTGGACCTCTACCAAGTTTGTTCAAATTATTGCCCTAGGGTCAAAATTGGCCCCGCCCCGGGGGTCACTTGATTTATATAGACTTATATAGGAAAATTTAAAAAATCTTCTTCTCCGAAACCGCAAGGCCTAGAGCTTAGATATTTTGTATGTGGCATTGTCTAGTGGACCTCTACCAAGTTTGTTCAAATTATGGCCCCGGGGTCAAAATTAGCCCTGCCCTGGGGTTTATTCTATTTTATATAGGAAAATTTTTAAAAATCTTCTTCTCCGAAACCACAAGGCCTAGAGCTAAGATATTTGGTATCTAGCTTTGCCTAATGGACCTCTTTTAAATCTGTTCATATAATGGCCATGGGATAAAAAACGGCCCAGATGGGTCACTTGATCTTACTTAGACTCGTATAGAAAACTTCAACAATGTTAATCTCCAAATGACCTTTTCTCCTGGTGAGCATTTATAGGGCCATCATGGCCCTCTTGTTTTCAAGTTGTCAGTGATATCATGTTAGTTTAATCCTTGTCCACAACTCCTAATGTCACTTGCATTGAGAATACTGCATCCTGTGGTATTGATTTACACTTCTGATTGGACAAACACTAAAAAATGAATGTTCTGTGAAAAAAGCCATCTACAATGTAAATTTAGCCTGCTAATCTGAATCTTCTGCAGAACTGTTCCTATTGTCTGCATTTTAAAGAAAGAACCAAAATCCCAACATCATATGGGACGGTACATATTGATATGTTGTTTGATTTGCATGTTGTGTATGTTAGTTAGAATAGTATGTTAGAATACACTTGACTGTATCTTTATCATTAAGTCATACTGTCCCCTTTTCTGTTTTAGTGATAAAGGTTTCATACCAGCGAATTATGTAAAGAAGAAATTTGATTTAGAAATATATCCGTAAGTATCACTAAATGTATAGTACTTATTACACTGCTGTCTTCACGAAAAACTTTGTTAAGCACTGGACATTCGGTCATAAGTGCACACAAAATTTGATATTATACGAAATTAACTAAAAGACATATTTTTCTAGAGTTATTTCATTTTTTGTATTGAAATTTGATAAGTTATCACTGAAAACTTTGCTGGACCATCGGACCAGTGACCTTTTCAAATTGACTGGACTGACGACCATTTTGGTGGACTCGGTCCGGGGCTAAATTTGAAGACTACGCTGTACATGTATTTCTGTCATATGAATGTAGTTATCTATTCATTGAAGTGGTGATGTCTCTTGATCAACTGAAATTAGTTATACTGTTGTAACTAGATTATTTAGCATTGCTTGAAGTTGAGTAGTATAAGAAACTTTGTATAATCTTTGTAGCAATAAATATGTTTAGTTTACAATAATACAGTTACATGTATAATCTCATCCTTGAACTTTATTGTAGGAAGTTCTGGTCTAGATGTTATAATTTTTTATGCTGAGTTGAGTCATATAATTTAGCTTTGCAATTGTACAAGTTTTTTTGCAGAAGCCTCCAATGATTGACTTCAATTTTGTGAGGGGTTCTAGTTAACAAACAGCTGACTTTTTTGTCCCTGTATTGATATATCAATGGCATATTGTTTTTAGCTCACATGTCACAAAGTGAGCTATTAGGATCACTCTCCGTCCGGCGTCGTGCAGTGTGCGTCGTCAAACTTTATGTTGTGACCACACTAGGGGCCACATTTTTGGCTCAATTTTAGCAAAACTGGGTCAGAACGTTAATATCAACAAAATCTCGGACGAGTTCGATATTGGGCCATTTGGGGTCAAAAACTAGGTCACCAGGGCCAAATAAGGGAAAACCTTGTGAACACTTTAGAAATCACTGTTTTGACTGCATCTTCATGAAACTTTGTCAGAATGTTTATTTTAATAATATGTAGGTCAAGTTTGATAATGGGTCATTTCTGTAGTAGAATTAGGTCACTAGGGCAAATTGCTGGAAAACCTTGTGAACACTCTAGAAGTCACTGTTTTGATTGGATGATCATGAAACCTTGTCAGAATGTTTGTCTTCATTATATCTTGGACGAGTTCGAACATGGGTCATCTTGGGTCAAAAACTAGGTCGCTAGGTCAAATCTTATGAAAAATCATGTTAACACTGTAGATTTCACAGTTATTATTGGATCATCACCAAACTTTGTCAAATAGTTTGTTTTAATGATATAATGGTCAAGTATAAATATGGGTCATCTTGGGTCAATAACTAGGTCACCAGGTCAAATCTTAGGAAAACTTTGTTAACACTGTAGATGTCACAGTTTTAATTGGATCTTCACCAAACCTTGTCAAAATGTTTGCCTCAATGATATGTGGGTCAAGGATGAAGATGGGTCAGCCGGGGTCAAAAACTGGGTCACAAGGTCAAATCTTAGGTAAAAATCTTGTAAAAGCTCTTAATGTCATGGTTTTGATTGGATCTTGGCCGAAACCTTGTCAGATTGTTAGTCTTTATGATATTAAGGACAAGTTCAAATATGGGTCACCTAGGGTCAAAAACCAGGTCACAAGGTCAAATCTTAGGAAAACCTTATTAACACTGTAGATGTCAAATTTTGATTGTATCTTCACCAAACCTAGTCAGACTGTTTGTCTTAATGATATATAAGACAAATTCGAACATAGGTGGTCTAGGGTCAAAAACTAGGTCACCGGTTCAAAACAATGTTTTAATGAGTGAACAGTGATTGTCATGTGAGCGATATAGGGCCGTCTTGGCCCTCTTGTTGGTGTGTCTGGTTGTACCAAACTTTAACTTTGCCTATATAATCAAAATGCATCCATCTACTATCATCAAACTTCATAGATTATGTTGGTTAGTCATGACCTCTACATGCCTGTATATTTTCAGGTCAGTAGGTTAAAAATCAAGGTCACCAAAGGGAATGGTGTTTTAAAACTCATATTGTTACTTATTAATTCGAAGCTTAATAGATTTTATGTTTATGGATCTAATTAATATTGAGAATGTTACCATAGTAACATGTTATATTACATTCTTCAGATGGTATTATAAAGGTGTCACTAGAGAGAGAAGTGAGGCTGTTCTCAGATCTCAGCAACGTGAAGGGTGCTTCATGGTGCGAGATTCAAGCCAGCCAGGAATGTACACATTATCAATATTTACCACAGAATCGTAAGTTTGTTCTTAGTATACTAACAAATATACCATGTACCTTTTATGTTTTATATGTTAGTAATATCTAAATACATACACCATATTTTGATTATGGAAATTCACTTAGATAAGAAAAATTAATGCATTCTCCTAGCTTCTCAATGTCCTTATGATTTAAGCCCAACTTCTTTGTTGTTCGCTAAGTAAGTTGTTAACGAAAATGTTCATCTCATGTTTGCTGATTTCATGATTTGGAAGATATACAATCAAACCTGTATTAGCAGCCACCTTGGAATAAAGGTCATCCTGTGAACAAAGGCTGTTCTTTTAAAAAGTGTCATTTAAAATATAATTTGGAACAAAGTGACCTCCGAATAAAGGTCAATCAAGGCCATATTTTGTCTTTCCAAGAGTGGTCTTTGTTCACAGGTTTTAATGTACTTGTTTCTCCAGGACCCACCACGATGTCTTCAGTAATATAGTTAAGGTCATTAGTCCTTCATCTCAGAGTACATGTAATCTTAGGTCAATGCTTCTTCATCTCAGAGTGATCTCAGGTCATTATTCCATCATCTCAGAGTGATCTCAGGTCATTACTCCCTCATCTCAGTGATCTCAGGTCATTACTCCCTCATCTCAGTGATCTCAGGTCATTACTCCCTCATCTCAGTGATCTCATCATCTCAGGTAACTCATCAGCATCTTTTAGCTTAATGACTGCTATGCTCTTTTATTCTGTTAAACCAAGTATAGCCGAACTTAATTGCCTGTTGTTAGCTTTATAATAATTTATATGTATCATAATACAATTATCTAAATAATATGTACCTAGTTTTGACCTTGATCTATTCTGAACCATTATGTAGCATGAGAGAAAAATGAACCTCTCACCAATAGAGGGTCATGGTTTTCGAGCCCAGCTACCGACCAGGTCTCTTTATGCTAGAAATTAGACAGTTGCTTACAGAGGATGGGAGTCCAGTACTGGTTCTTCCCAGGAATTATGGTTAGATGAACTGTCCGTCTCATATGACTCTGACTGTTGAAAAGGGGCATAAAACCTCAATAAACAAGCAAACTGTTTCATGAGAACTTGTTCTAGCCCTGTGAGCTTGTCATATCCATATAGAACCACACATAGATACACTTGTACACATTTTCCATCTTATTTTACAGGGGATTAGAGGAGTAAGTGACTGTTTCTATGTTTAGCATACACGTGAATGTATGTACTAATTGGTGTATTGTATTTATGCTATTGCAGCTTCTATTTCTGTCTGAAAACTATCTGTTAGTGATTATATGATTGATGCATTCTGCGTGGTACAACAATAGCGCACTAAACTTATGAGGTATCATCTCTGTAAAGGACAATTAAAACATATTTAGGTCATTCAAGAATAATGCTGATGTTTCAATTGAAGGCCTTTCGTCTTCAGTTTTTAAGCTTAAACTTAATATAAGCATGATTCTGTGGTCATTAAACATAGGAAAAATATTTTGGTATGATAAAAGAAAATCAAGAGCTCTTACAAGTGATCATAATCATTCATACCTGCTTTGTCAGCTCAGCTGGTTTAGGACTGGTCTGTGTGTATAGTACTGGATACTGTTGGGTTGAAGCCTCGGTGAGAAATCCAATTTAAATGACAGTTTTCTTGATAACCATGTACCTCATTCATCCTTTATTAAGATGAGAGAGAAACAGAACTTATTTCTCCCATCATTAATGATTACTTTGTTGCCCCAAACCACCTATGATTAATTTTATTTCTGGTCACAGTCCTTCTAAGCATAGTTTAAATGAGTCTTTTAACTAAAGTAGAATATCTTTTTTAAGCATTTAAAAGAAAGTAAAAATTCTTTGTCAAAATTTATTGAAAATCAATAATACCCAAAAATAGGCAAAACAGATGAAATCGAAATAATAGATGAAATAGGTACCAGTGAACTAAATTATATAGAAGAGGTGACTGAGTAGAATAAGTAAAGTAGGTCGAAGTGGTACAATTTGTAAAATTGGTGGAATTAGTTAAGTATAATTTAAAAAAGGTAAAAATGGTGGAATGGGTTTAATCTGAGGTAGAATAAGTAAAAATGGTAGAATATGTAAACTTGGTAAATATGTAAAAATAGTGAAATTTAAGAAGTAGGTAGTTTGTATAATTGGTAATATAGGTAAAATTGGTAAAAATAGGTAAAATTGGTAAAATAGGTAAAATTTGCAGAAATGGTAAAATAGATAGAACTGGGAAATTGGTAAAAATATATAAATTTGGTAAAATTGGTGACATAAGTAGAAAAGTTAGAAAATATTGAATGGGTAGAATTGGAAAAATAGGTAAATTGGTAGAACATTGGAATTGATGGAATCAGTTTACTAGGTACTAGTAGATAGACTACGGAAAATTGCTACAATTGGTAGAAAAGCAGAATCAGTATGCATTATTTGATTTGAGTTGATATTAGCATCATGAAACAGTAAGAGACAATCATTTCTGTAGATTAAAGTCTTAGACTGATGTAATCAAGGAGTGTCAGCTAAGTGAACTGGCCACCTTATGTACATACAAAAAAATGAAAAGAATCAACTAAGATCCGGTTTTGTATATGATATGAATGATCAGCTATGCACAAAATTATGCAGAATGTCTTAAAGCTTGTAAGATTTCTTCCTTGATGTTTGTAGCACTTTGCTTTTTATTTCTAATAAAAGTTGTCAGTGTCTCCTTGAAAAATGTAAATCTTTCTATTAAAACACAGAAAAAAATCTGCTTCTAATTCATGAATATAGAATAATCATAACGATTTTTAGCTTACATGAGCACAAGTACTCAGGGTGAGCTTTTGTGACCAGTCTTTGTCCGGTGTCATGCGGTGTCAACTTTTACCTTTTTACACACTATGGACCACATTTTTAGTTCAATTTTCACAAAACTGGCTCAGAATGTTACTATTGACAAAATCTTGGAAGAGTTCGATAATGGGTCACTGTTTTAATCGGATCTTCATGAAACCTTGTCAGAATGTGTGTCTTAATGATCACTATGTGGGGCAAGTTCGAACATTGGTTAGCTGGGGTAAAAACCAGGTCAAAGCTCGGGTAAAAACCTTGTTAACGCTTGAGATGTCACGGCTTTAACTGGATTTTCACCTTTGTTTGTCTTGATGTTAAGGACAAGATCGAACATGGGTCATCTGGGATCAAAAACTAGGTCACCAGGTCAGACCACAATAAAATCTTGATATCAGCAGACCTCATGACACAGATCCCAAACAATATTTTAATGAGTAAACAATGATTGTCATGTGAGGGATATAGGGCCATTTTGGCCCTCTTGTTTAGTAAACTGCTGATGTGGACTTTTAACTTTACTTGATGATTAAATTTGCTTTTCAATCTGAATCAATGAGTAGTGAAAACAGTAACTGTTGTTCCACGGAACAAATGAGTAAACATCCTCTATAAATAACTGAAATGTTTATTTATCTTAGGTACTGCTAAAGTTATTTTGAGTTAATTAGATGTGACACTTGGGATATCAATTCAACGAATCTGCATGAAAGTGAAAATGAAACAAAGCCTCATAAAATGTAACTTTACCCACTTCGGTAATGATAATTATATTAATCTTGTATAATGTAATGTAGGGCTTGAGTTGACCTTATTTCTCATTGTGTTTCAGACGTGAGGGTATGGTGCGGCATTACCACATTAAGAAGAACAGTGAAGACCGATTTTATCTGGCGGAGAAACATGCTTTTGTCACGATACCTGATCTTATATACTACCATAAACATAATGCTGGAGGTATAGCCACAAGGTTACGTAGCCCACCGACAGAAAATAAGAATGCCCCAGTTACTGCTGGATTTGGACACAGTATGTATATAAGGAAGTTTGTTTTAATGGGTTTAACACAGGTTTTCAATGATTTTTATGCCCCTGTATCAATAGATTGAGAGCATATTTGTTTTGGTGTGTTTGTTTGTTTGTCTGTTTGTTTGTACCAAACATTAACTTTGCCTTTAAACTCTTCCACAGTCATCAAACTTCATATTTTGTTTCCTCATGACAACCTCTACTGGACCTGTGCATTTTCAGGTCAAAGGTCACCAGGAGGGGGCATTGTGTTTTTAAAAGATATCTTGTTCAGTATTATATGGCAGTTGGTTCACTTAACCAGTAGTTTAACCAGTACGTACCCTTCCACAAGAAGTCGACTACTTCTCAACATTTATAGGGACATCAACATTGTTCGTCAAATTTTCGTAGAGGGGTATGACCTGCTGTGATACATTCAAACCCAGATTGCCGGATTTTAAGTCCAGCGGACAGACTCATGAGACGTATGTTGTGGGGTGTACCATTTGATCTTTTTGGTGTTTTTATTCCCACAAGTCTGCACCCCACAAGTCGAAATTATCCCCACAAGTCCAGTTTGTACGTAACTGAACCTCACAAGACCTAAATATACCAACCCTAATCATCCCTAACCTCACAACCACCCTCTGGTGTATACTCACTAACCACTGGACAATGACCGCTGAATATATAGGAAGGACTCTGGTTATGTGATTATAGCAAATAAAATATTTGTACATGGTTGATCAATATTTTGTTCGACCTGACAGGGTAAAGGCTGTCCTGAGTACTGCCTACAGACTCGAGGTTATAAAACTTGAGATCAATCTCCAAGCTCTAATCTCATATATTGTCTTGTAATATTTCTAAGTTAAATATGATCAGACAAACATGATATCATTGATACATTAGTCTGTCAGCATGATTGATCTAAATATTTATTTTAAGTTTGCCAGCTCTTTCTTTTCGACATAATAATTTGAGAATGGAATTGAGATTTGATCTCAGAGAGTGTTCTCAAGTTTTATAACCTCAGGGCCTGGTCAGAATGAAAATGTCAGGGAAATTAAGAAGTGTGTTACTAAATTTAACTTTCAGTATGTCTCATACATATACTAACATGTATTTTGATTCTGTGAATATCTGTATAATTATAGAATCTATCTTACTTTGTACAATTTAGTTTTACATGATTTGTTGGATACCTTCAGGTAAATGGGAACTTGATAGACGTGAACTTGAATTGTTTGAAATGCTTGGATCTGGCTGCTTCGGAGTAAGTTGACATTTTATAACTGAGTCGAATTTCTAAATGTACACCTGATAAAACAAGAATATTGGAAATAACTATTACCATATGTTTTACAATACTTAAACTCAATATTGGATTTTGGACTAAATATATTAAAAGACCACCAGATAATCAACCAGGCGTGTTCAATGATTTTCTTCCAGTGCAGTAAAATATTATTTCGTCTTTCTCGAGGGTGGCCTTCGTTTGCAGGTTTTAATATACCCCCGTAAACGAAGTTTGAGAGGGGGTATATTGGAGTCACTCTGTCGGTTGGTCGGTCCGTCTGTCCGCATAAAGTTTTTGGAGCGAACTTCTTCCACATTTTTTAAGCGATTGCAATGAAACTTGAAATATGTTATCACCATCAAGTGTAGATGTGCAAGACACAATTTTCATGCCCAGCAATTCATTCATTGCAGAGTTATGTCCCCTTGAACTTATCTGTATAGTCTTAGTGTCAAAGTGGCGACGGGGGTATTAGTCACCTCTGTGACAGCTCTAGTTATATTCTACATTATGTACTTGATCAATAAGTATTAATTGATGTATACTAATATATCACGCCTACTACAAAATACTCTGCTGTCATTGGATGTTTTGACGTCACGTGGTGACCTAATATAATCTATATTAGGTTAACAGAATATATTAGGTCTGTAATGGAGTCATTCATATTTAAATATTAGGTCTGTAATGGAGGCTTTTATTGTAAATGATGATGGGGAAGGTAGTCAGCGTGATATAATCGTTACAGGGATAGTAACTGACCCGATACGGGATATACGGGTCTGTGGAAAACCATATCGGGACTCGACCTTCGGTCTCGCCCCATATGGTTTTCCACAGACCCGTATATCCCGTATCTGGTCAGTTACTGACCCTGTAACTATTAATATCATATCATTCGATCTGATTGAAGTACAGCTCTAGTATGTTGTAAATGACTTCTTATAATACTGCTTACATTATATTGGTAGACGGTACATAAAGGTAAATGGAATGGACGGGTTGTTGCAGCCAAGATGATGAAGGAACGAACAATGTCGGAGGATGCATTCTTAGACGAAGCTAAAACCATGACGTAAGTACAGTGTATCAAGATCACATTATAAAATCAGATGTGCCTGAGGTTTAAATTAAAACTTTAGTTTGTTTGTGCTGTAAGTTATTATAAAATCAGGGCGAATTTTTATTACAGAAAATTGCTAAAGAATTCTTATAGATAGAAGCATAATTTCATGTGAGGTAAAGGTCAAACTCAGGAAAAAAATTCCTACCCACATCTGTATCAACCCTCTTCAAAATCTGGGTCAGTAAAAGGCAAACTAACATATCTTTAATTAAGGCCTGAGTGTTATTAGAATTTTGTTATGTTAAATTCATATACTGGTGTTGCAATTTTAAAGCATTATATTTGAACAAAATTGTGATTTTGTCATAGAAACGTGTTGTATTATTTTATAGCATCATGTCCTGGCACAGAGGTTATGAAAGCTGAGATTGGTCTCCCAGCTCTAATCTCATAATGTTTCTAAATTAATTATGATCAGGCAATAATGAAATTATTGGTACTAGTCTGACACCATAATTGATCTGAATATCTATTTAAACATTAATTGGTTCTATCTTTTCAACCATAATACTTTGAGAATGGAATTGAGATTTGAGCTCAGATTATGAGTTTTAAAGCCTTGGAGTCTGGTATCCCAAATTAATTGATGATTAAAAAGATGATTTGCATGTTTATATTTGTATATTTCAGACAGTTAAGTCATCCTAATTTAGTACAGTTGTATGGAGTGGTCACCAAATCTAAGCCACTCATTATTGTTACAGAATTGATGCAATATGGTATGTACATCTGTATATTTGTAATAATTGAAACTTCAGTTACTGAATAACTGGATTTATTTCTGCTTTAATAAAATATTATGTGTACAAATGAATGTCTGTACACATGTGTGGCTTGGAAGAGACCAAAAAGTAATAAATGTTGTTTTTTAAATGAATTTTGTGGTGGTTCTTTAGCTCTTGGGTCTAAATAATACACTATATAGAACAATAGCAATTAGTCTGTAGTGGTTTTATAACTGTTTACATGTTTTTAATATTGTGATTTCAATATGTGACATTTAGTTCATTATTGCATGTACCTCTGTTTCAGGAGCTTTATTGACTTATTTAAAAAGACATAAAGGAAGATTGGTTCATAAAATTGGAATATTAATGGATATGTGTGTTCAAGTTTGTGCTGGTATGGAGTACCTAGAGAGTCGTAGTTTTATTCATAGAGATTTAGCGGCAAGGAACTGTCTTGTTGGAGATAATCAAGTAATTAAAGTAGCAGATTTTGGTTTAGCAAGGTAATAAATGCGTCCTTGTATTCAGATGGTGTTGTTATTATCAAACATGAGTCTCTGGGGGTGATCGATGGTTGAGTGATAACGGGCTAAACTACTAAACGAAAGGTTTGATTCTCCGCTCCGCCTTTCGAATTTCTCAGGGATGCTTTGTCAATGTCCCCATCCGAACTACCGAGCCAAGTACTGTGTGAAGAAAATCACAGGGAAAAGGGCGAGGCATGTATCGGTGCTTTACATCGGGCGCGTTAAAGAACCCGAAAAAAACTATTTGAAAAGAGTAGGGATATAAATGCCCGGTTCTCCTGTATCTTATCTCCGCTCTCTCTAGGGCGGCTCTGAAATGACCATAGCTGTCAAATGGGCTGTAAGATAGATGAGTAAAGAAACATGAGTCTGGTCCTTCTGCTAAGATTTGATTAATATATTTGATATAGAAACTGAAAGTGCACAGTAATTTTTATGAAGAATAAAGCCTCCAATGGTATATATTAAATTCTGACAATTTATGTAGCTTTATGTAGTCACAAGAAATCCTAAATTTCTTTCGCTTGCTTTGTAGTATAACTGTTTAATAATAATTATGATTTTTAAGAACCATTCTCCAAACCAAAGTCTCTGATTGGTTAGTCAAGATTTGAATTTGACCAATAGGTAAGCTGCATTTTGTGACTGGTTCCCATATACAATTTTATGATTTATGACTATTTGATTATACAGGTATGTGATTGATGATGAATATACAAGTTCTACAGGAACCAAATTCCCAGTTAAATGGGCACCACCAGAAGTTCTTAGTTTTACAAGATTCAGTAGCAAGTCTGATGTATGGGCATTCGGTGAGGCCTTTTTTTTTATCTCACGCTGGACATACACTGGCAGGTTCTCAATAACAACTGGCTGTTGACTCATTTAACTAATGTGTCTAAATCCTGAAAGCAATAATTGGATTTGTTTGTTTTGTTTGATAATATCGAGTTTTACGCCCCTTAGCAGTCAGAGTCATATGAGGTGGACAGTTCACCTAAGCATCACTCCTGAGAAGAACCAGTACTAGACGCCCATCCTCCGTAAGCAACTGCCTACTTTCTCACATAAAGAGACATGATCGATAGCGAGGCTCGAACCCACAATCCTGTATCACTGAGAGGTTACAGTGATTTGAAGTCAGCGAACATAACGCTACTCGACCATGGAGACGTGTCTGGTATGTAGAGGTAATCACTTGTAGTAATCTTCAGTTTATATGTTAATGTATCCTTGTTGTAATTTCTAATTTGTTGCAGGTGTTCTAATGTGGGAGATATTTACCTGTGGACAGATGCCTTATGATCAAATGAGAAATGCTGAAGTTGTCGACTTTGTATGTCATTCAAATAAACGATTACGGAAGCCAGAAGCATCTACCGAAAAAATTTACCAAATAATGAAGGATTGTTGGCATAAAGTAAGTTAGTTTTGTGAATAAAATGGCATTGAAACAATTACTAGTTTTTCTGGATACCTATTGGATAGACTTGTCACAATTTAACTTGGTATTTTATAGGGCTGAGTATCGATAAAAATTATCGATACGATATTTGTATCGATACAGAATGATCGATATCCGATATATCATTTGATGTTCTATATTGAAATAAAACCAAAATTGTGAGAAACATTGACTGTACTGGCACAGGTACTTGACACAAACTCAAATTTTGGCTGCATAGGCTACTTATATACCTAATAATATGGGGAGGTACATAACGTTAATTCAGCAGGCATGCCAAACACTAATGCTGAACTGCAAAAGAAACTATTTTCTTCTTGTGGTTGACAGCAGGTAGGTTTTATATATGTGTCACAACTTTTTATTTGACAAAAAATTACAAAACACAGTCCAAAACATGTTTTTAAAATTCATTTTTGTTTTGATCGATATTTGTTTGATGCATTAACGTTCGATACGATATATCAACCGAACCCTATATACCGGTATTCGATACGATACGTGAACCAGTACTCAGCCCTAGTATTTTAATGCTGTACAGTCAAACTTGTACTTATGGCCATCTGTGAATGGAGATTACATGTGCCTGTCTGTGAATAGTAGTATTCCTTATAAATGTATTTGTAGCCATTACATGTTGTATGTTTATATTGTGCAATCAAACCTGTGTTTGCAGGCATATTGGAATAAAGGCCTCATTTTATCTTTCCCAAAGATTACCTTTATTCAAAGGTTTGACTGTACATATTGTAAATGTATAAGAACTGGAGACCTTTGGTTCAATAGTTTTGCTGGTACCTACAGATTATTTTAAACTCAGAATGAACACCACATTTTCACCCTCCCAGCAGTGGTCTGTAAAGACAAATTTGACTGTATTGATGTTATATTTGATTTTTGGATTTCTGTTTGTGAACGTTACCTACTCTGTTTTCTATTTTTCACATTTCTATTCTTGTTACCGGTAGTTTTAAAAAAATGAAAACGCTGTAGATTGTTGCTCAGAATTATCTTTTAAGTATCGTTTAACAAACAAAACTGTTGTCATGGAAACGGTCAAAATTACTAAATAGAGCTTTGTGTCTATATAGTTACATCTTTTAATGTTGCTAGGATACTAATTAAAATCAATGGCTGCAGTACGTAAAAGCTTAAAAGATTCAATTATTGGCTACTACAAGATTTTTATGCCTTCTATTACTTACAAATTCAATGGAAAATGATGGTAAATGCAATTTTTTTATAAGTTAAAGATATTTTCTCTGAATTTTTACAAAAGTCAGTCTGACTGGGATTATAAAAAGATCCTTTCTTTATACAAGCCTTTAAAATGGTTAGAATGGGTCTTGTCTGTTTGTTTGATTGAGTTTTACGCCCCTTTTCAACAGTCAGAGTCATATGAGGCAGACAGTTCACCTAACTATCATTCCTGGGAAGAACCAGTACTAGACTCCCATCCTCCGTAAGCAACTGCCTACTTTCTCACATAATGAGTAGAATGGGTCTACTTCTAAATAACGTGTATTTGTTTTTCCTCTATCAAATGTTTGGTGCTTCGTGCATTATAGGAAAGTGAGAAACGTCCATCCTTTAAGACTTTAAAGGAAATATTAATGGAACTTGATGGTAACTTTTAGTGTTGTGTTTCTTCCCTTCTTTGCTTAGATCTATCACTATAGTAGAAAGTACAGTCTTACAGCTTACATTGTTGTGTGATGATTTTACATTATAGCTGTGTTTGAATAGTATTTTTTTTTTTTGAATATTTTTAGTTTGCACCTAATTTTTTTTTTTGTTACTGAATGGTTCATTTGATATTTTTATGTTTTGTTAATTTTGGTCAAATTTTGCATGTGATTTAAAACAACTTTTGAACTAAATACTAATATTCGGTTGACACCAAGTCTTGTAAATCCAATACATGTATAGTTTATGTTGACTTATCATGTAGCTCTATAAGATTCACAAGTCCCGTTTCAATTCTTATGTACTAGTACTAGTATTCAATATGATTTTTTATGCTTATCTCAACATTTTCTTTTCGCAATTTCATGATCAGATATTCGAATGATTCGATATCTATTATTTATATCAAGTCAGTGTTACAGTCATTTGCAATAACATACATATAGTAAAAAAATAAATATCACATTTCAAAGATCAAAAATGGCCAGCCCTCGAAAAAGTAATTTTGACCTCGGCACTGCCTCGGTCAACATTATTTTTCTCGCACTGACAATTTTAAATAACGCCCTCTCAGAAATGTGATATTTATATATTGAGTATAAAACCAAGTAAAGATTTACCTTCTACATTTAGCAGTATTGAACCAGGAGCTAGGTCAACATTAACATACTATGTTAAACAGTATTAAACTAAGGACCATGTCATCTTATGCTTACTATGTACACTAATATTGAGCTTGGGAACTGCCAATATTTACTATGTAATACTATGCTAGTATCGAGCTAGGGACCTGTCAATATTTACTATTTGTATGCTAGTAATTATCTAGGGGCCTGTCCAAACTAACTTACTATGTTCACTAGTATTGAGCTAGGAACCAGGTCAATGTTAGCTTACTATGTTTTCTTTCACTCCCCACAAGGCAGTGTCATAATTGACATTCATAACTTTCTTCAAAAGGAGGTATATGTTGATCGGTCTGTCCATAACCAAAGCTGGAGAACAATTTGGCTTGAGCTCCTCAAATTTAGCTGGAAGGTTTGTCATTACATGTAGATGACCCCTATTGATATTGTGGTCTCAGTATGTCAAAGGTCACAGTGACCTTCTGCACAAAAACCTTGTCTGACCAATAACTAGAGAACGATTGGCCCTAAGAACCTCCGACTTGGTTAGGAGGTTGGTCATCACACGTAGTTGACCCCCATGTATATATATGTTCAATAGGTCAAAGGTCAAGGTCTTACTATCCAGTTGGCCTTTAGGGGGCATCTGTGTTTCACAAATACTTCTTTTTTTTATTCAAATAAACTTTGTTGAAAGTATTAACTTCTCACTTCTTTGATGTTTTGTGGTTTTTGATGGAATTTAATGTCAGTTACCGATGAATTAGTAAACATCACAAGTCATGCATAATTGTGTGTATTTATGTGTTGTCATAATTTCTTTGAAATAGTCTAACAATTCTGATAATTTTGATAGTTATCCGTTATATTTTTTTACGGTGGCCATTGTCTAAGATCTGATGAATTAACACTATATATTTATTCTTTATTCTTGTCTCATTTATGTACATTCATAAAATATATTTATCATACACAATCACTTAAAATGTACATAACCATTCAATATTGAATTATAAGAGACTTATAATATACAATATCACATAAATTGCATTGCATATCAATATTTACATAAATAAGACTGAGAGACTGTTGTTAATGCGTTTTTATAAAAGACTGATAAAAACTAATTGATTTAAGAAATTGAAATTTGTGCATGTAGGATTAAAGTTATTTCCTGTCCATGTATAGAAGGGTCTAAATGGCTGAGTCAGGTTATGGTCTCACAATTCTCTCCAGTCCTTGTTCTGAATTCTGATCCTCCAAACAAATTTCTCATGTGCAGAAGCAGTACAGCTAGCTTATCTACATGTATGTACTACTTACAGAATTAATCAGTCATGTTGCTCTTATTTTTGTTTGAAATGATGACAGTTTGGAATATTGTATGTTGATTATCATTTTTACATGCATTTCAATTTTCTTTATTTTCACATGACCCGCTTCTGCGGTCAAGTGGTTACGGTTGCTGACTTCAAATCACTGTAACCTTTCACTGAAGGAGGGTTGTTGGTTCAAGCCCATCTACTGACTAGGTCTCTTTATGTGAGAAGTAGGCAGTTACGTACAGAGGATGGGAGTCTAGTACTGGTTCTTTCCCAGGAACTATGGTTAGGTGAACTGTCCGCTCCATATGACTCTGACTTTTGAAAAGGGGCATAAAATTTAATGTATAAAAAAAATAGTTTTCACTCTATAACATAACCTTTGATGGCTTTGCCTTGAAATGTGAAATAATTTGATGATGAATATGTTGTGAGATATTTTTACGAAGACTTGAAATGATTTGTATTCATGTATTATGTACAGCTTGTATTCATGTATTACACAGCTCCCAGAATCCCGGCCAACATTTTACAGACTACATCAGATTCTGGCCACTCTATGCAGTACAGAAAACTACCTCATTTCCTGATGGTTTAAGTGGAAAGTTACTTAAATATGAATTTCTACCCTTCCTTTGTCATGCACCAATTTAAAGACCCTGTAATCAAATTTACCTGAAAACTGTGTGAAAATTAACATATTCCCATATTTAGTAACTTCACTCTCCTCTTTTCTTTCGATAATTCTGCACAAGCAAGTATTTTACAGATGGGTTTAGCCCGCCTGGCTAGCTCAGTGGTTAGAGCGTTTGTCTACTGATCGAGAGATTGTGAGTTCGAACCCCAGGCGAGGCTCACCCTGTCCGTGACCAATTTGACTGAAGATATTACATCCTATGTTAAATTGTCCTCCACCTCTGAATAATGTGGGGCAGCTTGGCAGAAGCTTACAGATAGAATGTGGTTAGTTAAATGAAGTCCAGGAAAGCTGGTTAGGAAAACTGCCCGCCACGATATGACTGAAATAATGTTGAAAATGGCGTTAATAGAAACATGTAGTAATGTATTACAGTGCAACACTGTTATAGTGATCTCGAATGAATAAGATAGGATATTCATTTTTAGCTTGTCTGTTTTCGAAGAAAACGTCAAGCTATTGTGATCACTGCGTCTTCTGCGTTGTGCAGAAACTTTAATGTAGCTCATAAAACAAAAACTATAAGTGATAGCAACATGAAACTTCATAGGTGGATAGATCTCACTGAGGCAGTGAACAGACTAGCGTTGGCACCGCTCGTGGCACTCTTGCTCTCCACATCCTTCATGAATTAGAATCATTAAAGTTTTCTATTTCCGGTCTTAAAGTCATAATCACTTCGTATGTTTCAAAATCTGACGTTTTGTACTTGAAAAGTCCTTCGGAGAACTATGAGATTTCTGGTTAATGTAGAAGAATTGATGTTTTTTGGGTATAGCGAAATATCAGGCCTTTTTCTTCCAATCTCCTGGGTCAGACTATCAGACCCATTCCCAATGCCAAATATGGGTATTTTTTCCCAATTTCATAGATAAATTCCCAATCCAAAATATAAATAATCTTCACAAAGTATCAAAGGGACTATGCTTGGCTGTGCAATGGCTTCAAGAATAACAAAGATTTACGTGGAATTTCTAAGCTAGTTAATTTAATGAGTACTCTACATAAAGCTCAAATAAATCAACATATATGTATATCAATACATCCATTGTTTTAGACATATTTTTTCTTAACAACATCCCTTTTTGTCAAGAATATTTGTTTCCAATTTGACAAATTTCGCGACTCAAAAATTCCCAATTTTCGAAAGTACTTTTTCCCAAAATAGGCAGAAAAAGGTCTGTCGAAATATTGATATAATTAACTTACACTTCGTGTCCCCAGAAATTCTCTATGACAGTGTTTTATTCTCTTATAGTTGATATGGACATTGTACTAGATACTATTAGTATTTTGCATGCCATTAGGTGTGTCAGTCTGTTTCTCAGTATTATTGTTTACTATTGTAGATGATATATTGAGAGATGGAACATTAGGTTTATGATTGATCTGGTCCTGTGTGTTATTAAGGGCATAAAGTGTTAACCCCTGTTGGTCCATCCATTCGAATTTTAGTTTCCATGTGATAACTCAAGAAATATTTCATGAATTGGTTTCATATTTTCCATGAAGGTGTATAATTATAAAATACAGGTCTAGTTCGATTTCCGTTAAAATCCAAACATTTTCACATGAGTTATGGCCCTTTTTGTCTTACAATGTAGCTCTCAGCAGGGACATTCATGTCCTCCAGTTTCTAGTTATAACATGTGATAGTGTGGTTTAGGTTGTAAACAAGATACGAAAATGAATCGGAAAGAATAAGGAATCCTTAATTCATATTTAAATGAACTTTTAGATACAGTCAAACATGTCTACGAGGACCATCTGTTGAATTAAGTGCTAAGATTCTTATTGGAGGATGTCTTAATTTTATTCTGGGGCTTAAATAAACAGTATAGCTTGCTTGTTTGGAGAACCGATATATCCATTGGTCTTAATAGACCTGGGGTCTCTTTTCACAGGTTGTCTCTATATAGCACAGGTTTCACTGTACATCTGATGTTTCAAGGTTTACCTAGTTATATGTTATGCAGCCATCCTTCCTTACAATATGCTTGTAATACAAACTATTTCCACCATGACCTCATCATTTAAATATTCCTCCTTATTATCCAGATACTGTATTTTTCATTTATTTTCGTTGGGCTCAATTTTCGTGGTTTTTACTAAAATGGCTATTTCGTGGGGACATAAATTTGTGGATTTTGATTTTTGAAAAGAAATGCCTTATCTCTGAATTTAAATTTGTGGATGAGCCGACCCACGAAATCCACGAAATTAAATCCCCAACGAAAATTAATGATTCCACAGTACTTTGTTTATAGACAACTTCCACAGGGTCTGGATTTCCTGTCCTCCTCAGCATTTAGTTTGTCAGATGGAAGTTGTTATACTTTGTAGAATAAATAAAATTAGAACCTCATTTTTATGTATCTCCATATAGCCTACCATGTTTGTATCAAATGCCTGTCACATCATTGTAAAAATGTTTTAGTGATTAAATTGAATTGAATTATCTCATTTAATCATTATGTCTTAAGTTTTTTAAACTAAAAAAAGACACAACTGTTCAGTGGCAGGTTACTGCATGGTTACTCTTTAAATCATAGATTGTTACAATGTATGTACTTCCAGTAGGAGTGACTATATTTATATAGAAATAATTGTTTCTAAATGAATCCAGTAAACTAACAAAGATTGAAATCTTACATATTGCATGATGTCAGTACCATAGAAACTAGGCTATTTTCATTTTATTTGTTGTACATGTATTTAGATCTGCATTGTACTTAGTTGTTGACATTTCTAGTTGTTCGTACATGTATTTTTAAAATGATTTTGTCGTAAAATTATCGTTTAATTCAGAATTAAGTACATAGTTCGTAATGTCTTCTTAAGATTAAGCACATCTATAATTCTAGGCGACAAATATCCAGTTTTATTACTTCTGAGCCTGACACCTTAATAATTATGTAACATACCCAGCTAATGTATAATACTGATTATTCACCCACCTTCCCCCGCCCCCTAAAAAAGTCCCCCAATGCCCAATATTTTGTAGATTTTTTAAAAAGAAATTCTATTTATGAGTTATTTGGATTTAACATATTGGATGTGATTAAAAAAATTTTAAAGTCAAATGGTGATTCATGATTCTTTATTTTTGTCACAGAGTGTCTGGGCATTAATTAGGAGGGGCACTTAATAGGGATATGTCCATGTAACATAATGAGCATTTTTGTTATTTCAAGAGCATTTAATATATTTGTTATTTCATGAGCATGTATATTTGTTATTTCATGAGCATGTATATTTGTTATTTCATGAGCATGTATATTTGTTATTTCAGGATCCTGATCAAAGACCAGCATTCTCTTCTCTGACACGCATCTTCTCCGGCCTCATGGACGCTGGTAACTATCCACAAGTTTGATTGGATATACTAATAATCAAGTACAGTATGCATTTGGAAAATCCACTGACATTATTCCAGGAGAAAATTTGCTATTTTTATTATTTATATTGTTGATTCTTACAAGTATGAACAATTCAAAATGATGACACTTTATACAGTATATTACTAATGGCATGTGTAAATACGTCATGCATGGTACCTGTGCATATTTTTATAAACACAATAAAATGTGGAAATATTTGTTAAATTAACATAAAAAGATTGTGTTTGTTATTACCTAATCAGCGAAGTTTTGTACGCTTGAAGGATGTATTTTGAATATTCACCAATGAAATTAACCAATGGAAACATCAAATAGATATTTGAATTTCTTTTAACCAATGAATTATTTTGACATGTAGGTATAATAAATTAACAAATTGGAAAAGTGCTTAAATGTTGAAATATGTTGTTTTAACCAATGAAATATTTTGACATGAAGGTATACTAAATTAACAAATTGGAAAAGTGTTTACATATTTGAATATGTGTTTTTTTAACATTTGAAATTTGTAGACATGTAGATATACTTACAGGATTAATCAATTGGATGTTTTGATGTTTGATATAAATCTGCCTCATCCACCATCTGTACATCATTAATAAGTTCAGCTTCTTGATAAATTGTGACATTCCAGGAATATCTGTGTGATTGTTATAAGCTGATGTTTGTAATTTTATCCAATGAAAATTGTTGACATTCTTTTTTACCTCTAAAATTGACCAGTAGAACTGCTGCTTACATGCTCATGCATGGTTAAAATGTTTTCCATTGTTTTAGAATGGTTAAACAGTGCTTATATTTACGTTCAAATGTAACATGTTTGTTGGTTTTATGTGGCTAAAAATGAGGATTTTGTTACTGTGGAATCATAAATTTTCGTTGGGGATTTAATTTCGTGGATTTCGTGGGTCGGCTCATCCACGAAATCAAATCCCCACGAATTCAAATGCGGAGATAAGGAATTTCTTTTCAAAAATCAAAATCCACGAATTTATGTCCCCACGAAATAGCCATTTTAGTAAAAACCATGAAAATTGATCCCAATGAAAATTAATGATTTTACAGTATGTTAAAGATCTTTTTTTATTAGAAATGTTTGTTTCTCAATGTTTGAACAACATACCATACTTATTTCACATAGAAAACACTTAAGTTGTTATTCACACAGGCTTTTTGTAAGGAGCAATTTTATTGCAAAGCAGATTCTATGTTTAAGCGCAAGTTTGGCTCTTGAATATATTATATTTTGATCAACAATCATGCATAAAATTACAATCTTTTGATGTTATTTTCATATATGAAATGGGTGAAATCATTGGTTGTGTCTTGTTTAGAGCATGGAGTACATATTATAGATAGTATCCAATATGCTTGCACTGTTATTGTGTAGAGATGTTAGCATACTTTTGGTGATGTTTTGAAATCTTAAATGTAAGAATGAATGACTTACCATATATTGTATATATAAGAAAATAGTTGTACTGGTATTTCCTGATTGCAAGTTTTTATCTGTAGTTTCTGATAATTTTTTTATCAATGTACAAGTTTTAACTTCCACTAAGTGAATGGATATTTTCATATGTAGTATAAAGATGGTACTTACTGGGAAGGCAGATATATATGCTACCAATGACAGTGCATGCCATTTTAATCATGGCTTTTTTAATTGACGAATGTTATAAATGGTCTAAGTAAGTCTATTGTTAAAGGACTTTTTTATTTAATTGTCATTACTCTTGGTGAATCTTGCTCATTATGTTTGACTTTTTTATAATTATCATGTGCTAGTTTATATTTAAATTTATTTGTCTTCCAATTGTTATATGTTATAGACTATATTATCTTATATCAACTGTTATGTGCTATTTAAACTTAGTATTACAAAATACAATATTTGAGTGTTGCTGATTCATATTAGTATAAATTTTGTTTTTCATCAAGTGTTTGGAAGCTTAAGGGATTTCTTGACAGTTTTTAATCAAATTATCATGGTGAAGTCATGATCAAATAAGGTTGCTTCAGGGGTGTCAGTAGAGCCAAATTCAAAATCCTGAAAATCATGTGGCCAACATTTTTTGCCAAACAAAAGGGGCCTTCAACCATATTGTTTCCATATTTAACTCAGTTTGCATAATTTTGCCATTTCTTGAGATATTTTTATCAACTAACTTTTATTTTGCTCAGTAATCATAGCTCTTTCAGGACAGATACATATGGATTTCTGGATTTATCCGGAATATTGACACCCCTGTTGCTTAAAATGGGACAATATTCCTAAACCCTGTCTCTAGCCAGCAATGACAAAATTTTAGATTTTTTAAAACCAAAATTTGTTCCAGTGTAAAATGGTGAACTTGGTCTTTGTTTTATGCAGTTATATTGTTCACATTATTGCACTCATTTAATTAATTTGATGATCATTTCTAAAATGTTTGAATAATAAATGTATTTGTTTAGCCTGGCCTAATGAATAGCGTCATAGTAGTAAATACTTAGTTTTATACAATTTTTTTATTATTTTTTTTGGGGGGGGGGGGTCTAATCTATCAAACTGAGTAGCTCCATATTACAATATTTCGTGGGGAACATTTTCATAAATCATACTTCATAACTGTAGTCTCTCCACAACAAATCATGTGTGCTATATATTAATTCATACATTGTATCTATGTTTCTTGTCCAATTTGAAGTATTTTCGTTACTTCAGGGTTTTTATTTACTTATTTGTGTGAAAACTTTGTGGCATGATATGTACAATATTTAATTAATTTATGACATAGCCATTTATAGAATGTCAAATTTATGCATACTTTACAAGGGAGCACGTCTTCCCAGAAGTACTGTGTCCGAGGTTATAAAACTCCAGATTGGTCTCCAAGCACAAATATAATTTCTTGCCGTTTAATGTTTTCAAGTTAATCACGATCAGAAAATAATACTATTATTGATACATTATTCTGACAACATTATTGGTCTGAATATGTATTCAAACATTAGTAAACCCTATCATTCAGCCATATTACTTTGAGAAAGGAATGGCGATTTTGAGCTCTGAGACTGTTCTCATGTTTTATAAACTTACGGCCTGGAGCTTTTTTTACCTGTATCATTCCCAATTACATTTATGTAATAATTTTCTATAAACAATTGTATTGACAAACACATGTATTATTATACATTTGTTTAGTTCTTTGCAAGCAAATGCAATGAAATAACATTACATTCCTAATCAATGAAATTATGTTTCAGTCCTAATTAATGTAGTTAGGTCACAGCCTAATTAATGTATATCTCTTACTATACAATATGGTTGAATGTTGCTCAATTTTGTATGTATATTTTGTTCATATGACTGTACATTAGTAATTTAGTAAGATATTTAACGTCATTATTGTTAAGTTTTACTGAATGATGAAATCATAGAATGAAAAAAGGTGAAGAGATTTCTTACGGTCTTATTTTACTAGCTGTCACTAAATCAAAGGGAGATTGTCTTACACAAACTCTGTTTTAAACCAGGTATAATAGAAGATCATTAGTTTCATAAGTGTTTTTTGATAAATGGCAAGCAAAGATATTTTTGATGATGAGGATCTTTCTACGTGGGTTGTCACAAAATAGCGTATAATTTGTTAAGATCATTATCTTGTGAGTTGTCATAATGTTGCTATTTAGAATGTAGATTCAGTATTCTTTTATCATTGGAATTAAGTCTTCTGTTCAGAGAATCATGTTGTAGGAGCTTGGTAGGTCTCGAGCGTGCATACAGTACTTTGAGAAGCTGTAAATGTGCGTGATGTTATGTTTGGGGGGGGGGGGGGGGGTGTTCAGGGTTTATTTGACTCTGCGTGCAATCAAACATTTTAGCGCCGCATATGGCAGACAGTTAACAGACTACTCATATTTCCATACAAACATGATGCCCTTTTATTGGTCTGCTATTAGGCTTTTACATTTCGCCTTGTTGATGAATGTTATGTATTTATGCTGATTGGAAAGTATATTTTTGGTAATTGTGTACACAGACTATATATGCCATTTTGGGACAACTCTCATACATGTGTGTACATTTATTAATCTTTTTTACCATGTCAGTGAAAATTTATGAATTGTAAGTGTATGCCCAAAAGTGCGGTACTAACTTGCGTGTTAATTTGCAATTTATCAGCATTGCTTTGAAATTCAGGATTATAAATTTTATGTTATTTGTACTGGTATACTAATATCTGGGACCAGTTAATATTGATTGCTATTTATTGTCTATGTGAACATACATCAGTTTTCATGCTTTGGTATTGTTGTTTATACTGAAATTTATATATGATCATCAATAATTCTATAAAGTTGACACAGAATTCTTGTTGTAACAGTATTTCCTTGATTACAGAGATACCAGCAACCATATTCATTAAGGCATAAGAAATTGTTTCAGATTACTTGCTATTTAAAAATAGGGTAGGCAAGTAGGGATATTTTTGTTGTTGTTGAAAGTATGCTGAAAGGTAAAACTGTGAGACTGTGGATGTACCATATTTCGTCCTAATAAAAAGTTTAGGGTTGCATGAAAATATAAGGGTAGGTACTAGGTAGGTAACCAGAAATAAGCAAAACTATTTTACATGCCCAAGGTTTTTATGAATTTGCTGTTATTGTATTATATTCTGTTGCCTACATTTTGTTTTGATTCTACACAATTTCCGTATACATACATACATGTACCCAATCTGTTTCATACTCAACTGTCATCTGTCGTAGTTTCTTAATACCATACTTTATAATTTGTTTTGACTATTTTTTTAGATAAACATTATACATACATGATACATCACTGTGTACACATTATTTTTTCTATGTATTATAATTTCTGTCTAATTAATTATGTATAAGATTGTTTTGTTTTTTTCTTTAATGTGAAAAACAACACCAATACGAAATAAACTATTTTTGTACTAGTTCAGTTTTCTCATTTTCTTAGCTTACCTGCGCAAGAAGATAATTAAGGTATCTATAAAGCAACTCTTGTGTTTGTACATTTATTGGTAGTTGCCATACTGGTCAAATTGTGAAATTTTAATATATAAAGCCTACATATTTTTGCAACTAAACCCTGTTCAGTAAATATGTCAAGAGGGTCAGGTCACCTTATAAATTTTGTAAGTTTACAGTAACTCATCCAACATCCAGGTTTCCAAGCAGGCCAAAATAAAAATTAATGTTTTTGAAAAGGTTTCAATATAGCAAAACAAAGGCTTTTATAGTCACTTTTTTAATTGTTGTTACCTTGGAACATTCCCAACCCATCCATATTGCTCAACCTCAAATTGTCCTTGACTTTTACTGGATAGAAAATTTCAAAACTTATTCCTACATTTATACCCTTCCCTCGATCATGAATGGCGATTTCTTGGTGAACTACATTTTACTGGCTTGTCTAGCCACTACACCGCTTTCCTGTTTTAATTTTGGTTATCTCATTATTTTGCTGCAGTTATTTTACTTGATCATTTTTCCTATATGGAATATATACCTGGCAAGGCCACAAAGGACTAAAGCCACTCGTATGAATGACAAAATATGGCCTTTATTGACAGGTGGCCTTTATTTAGAGGTCAATTTGGTCTTAATAATCCATGGCGATTATAACAGAATGGCCTTTATTAACAGGGTGGCCTTTATTTGGAGGTGGCCACTAACACAGGTTTGAGTCATCAAAATAAGATAAAAAAATATTTTTATTTTTATGAAAAAAGATAAATTCATAACATTAAGAACAGTAATACTCATTTGAGCGATTAACAAATGAGTCAGTTTGTAAGTCACTAATCACTTGATTTACTCATGTTAAACAATGTATCAACTTAACAAATCAAAACAGAAAGAACAGTATCAAAGTGGCTTAAAATAGTAAAATCCTTTCATTGACAATATCTAATCATTAACCCTCCTTTTTCATAAAATCTAACATATCTTTAACAGATGCAATATGGTCAGCATGCTCTCTCTGCATTGCTTCCAACAGACTAATCAACATTACACTGTCGAGAGACTTCAGTGTAGCTAGTATCTCTGAACCTGGATTCATGGTCTTCGGTTTTGATAAAATTGCATATTTCGACAATGTTTCTTTTACTGCAGGTTCAACAACGCATTTCTGAAATAACAATAAATTTTATTCAGCAATATGTCAAAACAATGTTAAATTGTCAAATTTTACACCAATTAGTATCACATTATAAAAGTTTTATACATGTAACTAGCAAGAGATCTTCTTCGGATATTGGAAAAAATTCCTCCGAAAGCAAACAAATACAATGACTCTTGACAATGTCCAAAGTCAATCAATTATGGTGCAACAGAAATTAATTGATTATGGTGCAACAGAAATTAATTTGATTAAAATGAGTACCGGTACTAGTATGTAACTATATATCTCAGGAAATGTTGGCACAATGTGCTGGAAAGCATTATTGTATGGCGGCGGAAGCCCGCCGTACACTCTGGAATGCTTATTTTTAAGTGGCAATGCAAAATCGCAACTTCTTGCGCGAAGCAGATTAGTGACAGTGCCCGAAATATTCCGAAATATCCGCAATGGTCATCACGTGATATAAACAAAACAGAAATAGAGCGAGGTCACGTGTTACACACACCAACTAGTGTTAGCTTGATGACGCAGTCGCTATTTATAGTCTAAGAATGGAGCGAGCTCGATAAACAACGACGGGAATGAATCTGCCCATCTGTCAATAAATGCAGCCGAAACTCTTTATATCAAAGGACTTAGGAAAAATTGTTCGATCTAAATGAACTTCGATGTATAAATTATTAGAGAAATTCGCTGTGTTTATTATCGGTGTGTTGTAATAATCATTTAATCGTGTTATAAGATACGGAACACGGTATTTATACGTTTCGATGTATTTATTTTAGCAACATGTCGCAAATAAACAAAACATTATAAACATATTCACACAGACTAATTTTATAATCGCGAGCGTGGACACTGACTTGTTTACGCAATTGTTGTTAATTAAATATCGATTTCGGAGCTCAATACAAAAAATGTCTGATCAGGTGAGAAATGATGACTTAATTGGTTCGACATAGACGGTCACTTTATGGTTCGATATAGATGGTCACTTTACAGTTGAAAATCTATGTTTGGGACCGTTATACCAGGTTTTTACGACAACGTACGTACCCTCAGACAACGGAGTATATTATTTTTGGAGACTTTATTTAAATATTTTATATGCATTCCAGCAGATATTGCAACGTCTGACACATTGAGGTGATAGTTTCCCCTGATTTTAATTTTAGGGTGGAAACAGGGACTACATATTATATAGAGTACCTCGTGAACTGTAGAACCATATGACCAGATTCACGAGATTCATGAAACATCAACGGCTTGTATTTTTGATGGAGTAGATGATCACTTTAGTTTCGGGATCAGTTAAGTCAAAATAACAAATTTGTTTGATCTGAAACTTCGCACATCCTGATAAAAAATGCTACATAGGCCACATTCTAGTATTGAATTGCCGGATGCGATTTTGCGCCGTACAAACATTTAACTTGTATTTAATATTTTAAGTTTGAAACAGATCTATCAAGTGAGGGATAATAAGTTATAAATTGCCTACCAGAATAAAAAGTATCTGGAGATCTGTTTCATACATACATATGTTTCTATTACTCTGTCTGTGAACTTTATGACTGTCCCATATAGCTATTAGATTATAGCTATTAGATTAAATTTCAAGATGCAGAAATTTATGTTGCAAAAAAATAATCTTTTCATAAATTCAACTTGTTGAATATGTGTTGCCTTTTTAGCTCACATGTCACAAAGTGACAAAGTGAGCTATTAGGATCACTCTCCGTCCGGCGTCGTGCAGTGTGCGTTGTCTAACTTTATGTTGTGACCACACTAGGGGCCACATTTTTGGCTCAATTTTAGCAAAACTGGGTCAGAACGTTAATATCAACAAAATTTCGGACGAGTTCGATATTGGGCCATTTGGGGTCAAAAACTAGGTCACCAGGGCCAAATAAGGGAAAACCTTGTGAACATTTTAGAAATCACTGTTTTGACTGGATCTTCATGAAACTTTGTCAGAATGTTTATTTTAATAATATGTAGGTCAAGTTTGATAATGGGTGATTTCTGTAGTAAAATTAGGTCACTAGGGCAAATTCCTGGAAAACCTTGTAAAGACTCTAGAAGTCACTGTTTTGATTGGATGATCATGAAACCTTGTCAGAATGTTTGTCTTCATAATATCTTGGAAGAGTTCGAACATGGGTCATCTTGGGTCAAAAACTAGGTCGCTAGGTCAAATCTTATGAAAAACCATGCTAACACTGTAGATTTCACAGTTATTATTGGATCTTTACCAAACTTTGTCAAATCATTTGTTTTAATGATATAACGGTCAAGTATAAATATGGGTCATCTGGGGTCAATAACTAGGTCACCAGGTCAAATCTTAGGAAAACTTTGTTAACACTGTAGATGTCACCGTTTTAATTGGATCTTCAACAAACCTTGTCAAAATGTTTGCCTCAATGATATGTGGGTCAAGGATGAACATGGGTCAGCCGGGTTCAAAAACTGGGTCACAAGGTCAAATCTTAGGTAAAAATCTTGTAAAAGCTCTAAATGTCATGGTTTTGATTGGATCTTGGCCAAACCTTGTCAGATTGTTTGTCTTAATGATATTAAGGACAAGTTCAAATATGGGTCACCTAGGGTCAAAAACCAGGTCACAAGGTCAAATCTTAGGAAAACCTTATTAACACTGTAGATGTCAAATTTTTTTGATCGTATCTTCACCAAACCTAGTCAGACTGTTTGTCTTAATGATATGTAAGACAAATTCGAACATAGGTCTTCTGGGGTCAAAAAATAGGTCACCGGTTCAAAACAATGTTTTAATGAGTGAACAGTGATTGTCATGTGAGCGATATAGGGCAATCTTGGCCCTCTTGTTATGCATAATACAGCATATAGTAATTAGTTCTAATCATTATTTAAAATCAGACAGTGAGAAACCATAATCACATACCAGGGCCTTTTTTCCAAAAATTGGGAAGGGGCCTTAGCCTTTTTTCGGAAATTCAATTGCGATATTTGGTCAAATTGTGAGAAGGTAAGGCAATCAAGTTAGAAAAGCATTGTATTTTGGGGAATTTCTTGCCTCAAATTGGAAAAAAACAGCCTTTTTGCAAATTTCGGCCTCTGTTATAGAAGGAAAAAAGGCCCTGCTTACATAGCAGAAAGCTTACCTCTTTTTGAAAGTGAATGTTTATTTTCCCTGAATTTACAAGAATACTCATTATCTTAGGCATCTTTTCTTCAGCACTGATATCCTTTTTGAATTTCATAGTTTTTATTTTTTTCTCCGAATTCTCAATTTCCGGTTTCGGTTTAGGAATAAGTTGCACAGCTTTTGAACTGTTATCACCATCAGGAGATGTTTTCATCTCCTCAAAGGTAAATATACGATATCTATGGCAAAATCTATCAACAACAAACATTTCAGTAGTACACAAATACTTTCCCTCTTGATTGTACACTTTAACATCTTCATACAGATCATCCTGTGTTTTCTTCATTAAAACAATTCTAGTAATATGTATATCTCTGTTGATGAGAGCACATCCGCCTTTAGCCTGCGGTTGACAAGTCAGAGAAGTAGACTTCAAGATAGGCTTCACAATAGTGGCGGATCTGTGTAAGCACCGTATTTCAGCACAGTTGTGTAAACGTGAAAAAGTCTTTATAACTGAACAAGACCTCCACAATGTTGAAGCCATTGTTTAATCTGAAGCAACAAAAATGACAACAGTTAGGTTTAGACAATGGCAATCATATGTCTTTCTTAGTAAATAGTTTAGCAATGCCATATCTTATATAGTATAGGGTAGAGCATATATGCCCTGATCAGCTTTGAATAGAAATTACAAGTGAGGGAATTTATGACATCCTTCAACATAATATGTGCCCATATGAATTGTAAAATTTTACTAATGTCAATTTGTACATTGATCATACTTAAGCTGACATCTGAAGTAATGGCATATATTGCTGGAATTTCAAATCTTTCACACTTTCTTTGATCTTTAATTAATTCTTCTTAATCAAGGCATTAAGTGTTTCTGATTAAAGGGAAATTATTCATAATGTAGTTTTTCACATTAGTATACAACTTAATAATAATATATACAGAACTAGAAAGTTTTCATGACAATTAATACTTAAACTTTACTGAATTTTTTTTTTTGATTGTAAAATAAATAAATAAAGAAATTTTGAGTATTTTGTTGTTTTGATTAATTATTTTAACTTTTCTGTAATTTAAAACCCAAGCTTTCCCTGATTAATTAAATAATTTGACACAAGAAAAACAATTAAAACAGACATGAAACAATGTTTAAACATTGTAGTCACTTATCTAATAAAATAAGGGGGTGAACTGTCTTGAGGGGTGAATTGTTTTGAGGGTAGTCCAACTAATTAGACTATTTGTGATGACAAGATACTTTTTTGACTTGACCCCTTCCCGCACAGTCTAATAAAGATGTGCATACTTGTGTACGGAAAATTCCCAATTAAAACCCATTAGGAACGATAACTACAGTAAGTAGAAAACACATTTCTATATATCCTTATATGTATGAATTATTCCAACATATCTATTTGGAAAGGTGCATTTAAATTTAATGTTTTGTTTGTCCCTACTATTTCCCAACTGAAAACGAAACCGGTGCAATGGCGGTTAAATGCCAGTGTCAAGGTAAAAATCGCCTATTCTCGAAAATTCACTTGGCAAATAATTAAAGAATAAGTTTAAATATTAAAAGCTGGTATGTCAACTAAACGTTAGCAATTTAAACTTAAATAAACTTTTGTTAATCCCAAATTACTAAGGTACATAAAGATTGATTTCGAATTGAACTGTCTGATGGTAGTTATCTATGGCCTGCAGGGCCTTTTTCCCTTCTATAACAGAGCCTGAGGCTCAAATTTGGTGACTTCCCAATTGCAAAAAGGCTGTTTTTTTCCCAATTTTAGGCAAGAATTTCTCAAAAATATATTGCTATTCTAACTTGGTTGTCTAACCTTCTCAAATTTTGGACAAATATCGCGCTTGAATTTCCCAAAATGAAAGGCTAAGGCCCCTTCCCAATTTTTGGTGAAAAGGCCCTGGCTTGGAATTGGATGTGGCTATTTAAAGTCTGTTGATACCAGGTCCTGTAATAACATGCAACGTAAATTTTTTTAGCTAAATATTTCAAATTTGACATTTAACACAGAATTTCAAAAGCACATTCACACAGATTATTGTTATTTCCAGGGCTTTTTTTTCTTCTATAGTAGGGGCCGTTAATAGGCCTCTTCCACTCAGGAAAATCATGCAGTTTTCCCCTAAAATTCAATTAAAAACAAGTTTTTTTTCCCTTTTGCAGAAACTATGTGATATTTTCCCTTAAAGTGAAGGAAAAGCCCCCTTCCCCTACCTGTGAGCATTTTAAAGTCCTTATTTCTATTGAAATAAGTAAGTTGAATTGAAGAATTTTGACGTTATTTGAATTTCCGTGCTTAAATATGCAGATGTTTGTAAGGCTGAGAGGATGGCCCTTCCAAATTGTTCACAAAATCGTCCAACTGAAAAGCTGAATTATCAATTTGAATTATTAGGGCTATCTAATGGGGTGAGCTGTCTTGGTTTTTCAAGGGGTGAATTATCTGGTTAGCGACCACTACCTGCTTCAACTACTCAAGATTAAGCATGGTAGCTATTTGCTCAGATAACCTGTTCCACAAAACAGTGATATCAGGCCATTGACTATGATTGAGGGGAATGGATAATTTGAAGTTCGAATGAATTTGCTGAAGACTGAGAGAGAGACTGAGGGGTGGCAATGTCTGGTTAACCTGGTTTGGACTTCTTAGACAATTCAGACAAGAGGGCCAAGATGGCCCTATATCGCTCACATGACAATCACTGTTCACTCATTAAAACATTGTTTTGAACAGGTGACCTAGTTTTTGACCCCAGATGACCCATGTTAGAACTCGTCCTACATATAAATAAGACAAACATTCTGACAAAATTTGGTGAAGATCCAATCAAAACCATGAAAACTACAGCATAGAAAAGGTTTTCCTAAGATTTGACCTCGTGACCTAGTTTTTGACCCCAGACGACCTATGTTCGAATTTGTCTTACATATCATTAAGACAAACATTCTGAATAGGTTTGGTGAAGATACGATCAAAATTTGACATCTACAGTGTTAATAAGGTTTTCCTAAGATTTGACCTTGTGACCTGGTTTTTGACCTTAGGTGACCCATACTTGAATGTGTCCTTAATATCATTAAGACAAACAATCTGGCCAAGATCCGATTAAAACCATGACATTTAGAGCTTTTACAAGATTTTTACCTACCCACATATCATTGAGGCAAACATTCTGACAAGGTTTGGTTAAGATCCAATCAAAACTGTGACATCTACAGTGTTAACAAAGTTTTCCTAAGATTTGACCTGGTGACCTACTTATTGAACCCAAATGACCCATTTTTATACTTGACCGTTATATCATTAAAACAAACGATTTGACAAAGTTTGGTGAAGATCCAATAATAACTGTGAAATCTACAGTGTTAACATGGTTTTTCATAAGATTTGACATAGCGACCTAGTTTTTGACCCAAGATGACCCATGACCCATGCTCGTCCAAGATATTATGAAGACAAACATTCTGACAAGGTTTCATGATCATCCAATCAAAACAGTGACTTCTAAAGTGTTCACAAGGTTTTCCCTTATTTGGCCTAGTGACCTAGTTTTTCACCGGAAATGACCCATAATCAAACTTGACCTACATATTATTAAAATAAACATTCTGACAAAGTTTCATGAAGATCCAGTCAAAACAGTGATTTCTAAAATGTTCACAAGGTTTTCCCTTATTTAGCCCCGGTGACATAGTTTTTTACCCAAAATGGCCCAATATCGAACGAGATTTTGTTGATATTAACGTTCTGACCCAGTTTTGCTAAAATTTAGCTAAAAATGTGGCCCCTAGTGTGGTCACAACATAAAGTTTGACGACGCACAACGCACGACGCCGGACGGAGAGTGATCCTAATAGCTCACTTTGTCACTTTGTGACATGTGAGCTAAAAAGTCACTGCGCCTTATTCCATAATAACTATTCTTTGTACCTTAATAATTGAGACAAATAGCAAACGTTATAGGGCAAATCTGTTGTTCAAGGGCGCTGACATGTTTAAGCTAGCTTTAGTTTCGTAATCAATAATTTTGCATTTAAAACACTACGAAATCCATCGGCCAGTCTGAATATAGATGTTGTCAATTCCTTGTATTCTTACTTTCTCAAATAGTTAATAAAAATATACCAAGTCTTGTTCGAAACTAAAAATCAAACAATAATTCAACATGGCGACTGCGGTGCCGACAAAGCCGCCAGGAGTGACACAAGATGACGAGGAATGGCTTTACGGAGGTAAACATAATGCATGCATTCAAGTTGTCAATATGATGCTATTGATGGTTTCCAGTAATCGTATTCCCAATCACTGACATGAAATGTTCTTTTGTTTCACATATTTTCGCGATGTCATTTTCGGCACTTGAATTTTTTTTTCATTTTACCATGTTTTAGTACTTACAGTACAACCTCTGTAGAGCAACACCCTGTGGGAGCTGCAAATATTAGTCGTTGTTTAGAGGTTGTTGCTCTACAGAGGTTAAATTTACAGTAAATATCAACTTCGGGAAATTTTGAAGGTGTTGTTATAGAGTTGTGGGTCGGGTAATTGTTGCTCTACCGAGGGCCGCTCTGAAGAGGTTATACTGTGTTTCCACTTACCGACCTGTATTTGCTGTAATTATCTGTATGTTTCGTGACTAATTTTGTCAATGACATGAGTTGTTTGTTATAATCTTGTAGACTGAGAGTAAAAAAGCACCAGTTTATCTCTGATGATATCTGGATTGGAAGTAGATTTGGTGATGTCTTCTTTGACATTTGCTCATTTATGTACCAGTTTATCATGAAAAAGGGCTAAGCCTATTTAACGGGGAATTCCAGCACTATTGGGAAGGAACGACGACTCTAGGAAGAGATTATTAAACAAAAAGTGACGCCATTCTACCTGTCAAGCATTTATCATTAAGTTTATGCGCAGAGTTTATGCAGATGCTTTTCACACAGTTAACCATGCACATTTGTACGTTTTAACTAAAGCTTTTATTTAAAAACTTCAAATATTTTGCTTAACAAATATAAGTGATTAATTTAATTACGATGTAAAAAATATATGCCAACACAAGAACGAGAACTTAGTCGTCACAAAGTTGCGGCCAAAATAATGGCCTCCATGATTTGGAAATGACAATTTCGGCGATAGGTAATACATTTGAAATTGTTGTAATTCACATTGAAATCTCCATACAAACTTACTTTTATTTTCAGTCTAATGATTGATCAATGTTTTTAATAATATGATTAAAAATAAATTATATTTTTCTTTATTAGGTGAGACTCAGGAACCTGCTGCACCCGGAACTGGTCCTGAAGAATCTTTGCCAGCTCAACAGGAAGATGCTGAAAATGTACCAGTATGTAATGTATCTGAAATTGTTATAAAAATAAAGCTTTCTTATTTTCTATTATAATTAGTGTTTTGCCGGTTTGTATGTTATCTTGTTTCCAAAGGGGAATGAATAGAAAGTACATGTTTTAAAAACAAAAATATCAATGTCAGAGTTGTTCAATGTTGCATATAAGATGAGATCAAAATTCTCTGTATTGTCTTAAAGATTTATCCGTGTTTTGGAAATTTGAAAAAAAACTTATTGGTCTTGGATAATTTTTGATTTTGGTTAAACAGGTGGAAGGTAATTCTCAACAGCCAGAGACCAAAGATGATGATGATGATTCTGATGATGACGATGATGATGTTCAAGTAACTATTGGTGATATCAAAGCTTTTCCAGTCACTAGGTATTGTATTTATATCAAATCACCTAAAAGGTCTTCTTACATTTTGTGATTTCAATGTCCAATAAATGAATATACAGCTAGCTTTCCTTAACTTTGAAATAAATCTTAAGTGAGTTAGTCAGTTATAAAACTATGAAATGTTGAAGATGACTGTTTGTATTAATCCCTTGGTTTCTGCTAAATAGTTATTTAGGTTGTTGTTGCAGTCTGCAAAATTAACACTTGTCCTGTTGTCCGGGACAAGTAATTATTGATTAGGACAAGTAACTTTTGCTGTAATTATGTATTGAATGAGTATATAGGAAAATTATTCAATTTTGGTGATTCAGACAAGTAGTTCCAAATCCTAAATTCACAGACTGTTGTTGTTGCTGCTGGTTATTCATTTTATATTGTGAAACATATTTTGGAACAGAATTAATTTCATTTAATCTGTTTTCATAATCATTGATTTCAGTACTGGTGGAAACTTGTTTAAACCTGGTGGAACCTATCAAAAGCAACCTGTTGTAGCTGGTAAGTAAATCTCCCCATATTATCACTTGCTGTTGACTGCCATCTTGACATGCATAGTATCATTCAATACTTTGATTTTGGTGTATAAAATTTCTCCTTACTTGAAACTTTTTAGCATTCTTCTGAAGATTACAAATCGAGGGCTCAGCGCAACATTGTAGTATCTTGTTCCCATTTCAATATGAGTTACGACACTGTTGCGTTGAACCCTCGAAATGCAGGATATGAATTACAGTAGGAAGAGAAAATTCCTTAGAGGTTTTAATTTTTATATCTGAATTGTACAAAATGGTTCTGTAAATCAATTGTGGTTGTACACAACTTTTGTTATGCTTAGTACATGATAATCTATGTGTTGTAGGTGCTGGACAGAAGGGGGCAGTTGGCACACAACCTGCTAAAGGTGTAGATGTGGATGGGGAGGGCACCGTTAATGGAATAAATTTGTATGAGTTTAGTTTAGACACACTGAGAGATGAGGATAAACCATGGAGAAAGCCAGGTAAACTTGATTGCTGTAGTTTAATGAAATTTAAAAGAAACTGTCATTAAATACTCTGACTGAACTGTCTGCACTGTAAAACAGGACTGTTAAAATCCTAAGATAATAGCTCAAAGGTAAGAAAACTTAGTGAGAAAATAATTAATAATATCTAGGTTTTAATTGATTATAACATGGTTATTTGGGATAAAAAAACAAAGCCACTGGGTCTGTCCTTAGAAAAATCTTCAAAAACTCATGCATTATTATTTTCAATGTTGAAACTGAGTCATCGGTGTCAAAATGAAGGTCCTGATTTTTCAAGAACAAAAAACAAAACAAGTTCTTGTTTAAGTTAAGTCTGTATCTGTCTTGACTATAAAATAATGATTTTGTTTGTTAATGTCAAATTCCTTTACTATTAATGCTGGTATAGTTATTCCTTCACTACAATTTAGTCATCATGTTTAACAGTGATTTATCACCTTCTGTAACAGAGGCCTATTAAAGGCCTCTTCCAAATTGAAAATTTCTTTAAAATCATGCAGTTTTTGCAAAAATCCAAACTTACACCAGCTATTTTATTTCCCAACCAGCAATTTTTAGCGATAATTCTTCCCAAAATCAACAGGCTAAGGCCTCTTCCCAATGAAGAGAGAACAAACACTTTAAGTAATACTTTTCCTGTTGTAACAATATTTCAGGTGCTGACATTACTGATTATTTCAACTATGGTTTCAATGAAGAGACTTGGAGAAAATATTGTCAGAGGCAGAATAAACTTCGGGGAGAAAATGGAATGGTGATACCAAAAACTTTTGTAAGTATTGAGAAGCCTTTTGGAATCTGTCTTGAATGCTTAAATAAGTTTGTGTATGCTTCATGTATATGTTCTTACTCCAAATTACTGAATAGGAAATCCATCTATCTATCTTCCTGTAATGCCAAACCCCTCACGGGGACGTAGGCATGACGCGCGTCAAGCTGTGACAAAGAGTGTTAAAATAAGATAAAAGCTAGAATAAAATAAGAGTAAGAATATAGATTTAAGTTGTTAAAAATAAAAATAGATACAGCGTATGAGATTATGATGAAACGTGTTCAATACTGCTTACAGCAGCATTGAACTGTTTTAGTGTCTGAAGGGTAGGGATGTCTGGCGGTAGGAAATGAAGAATTGATGCTGAAGTTTCATAACCAATTAAAGCTTCTATTGTTATAAAGGAACAGAAACAAGATTTAGTTAAGAACTTACAGGAATTGAATGTTTGAATTATTTAAAGTGCCCAAGATTGAATATTTTAAAAATTAATGCCTTAATCATGTTATATATTGTATTCATCTGAGATGTCTATTAACTACCATGATGCAGTATGTTTAAAGCTACATTTATATATAAGTTTATTAGAAAGTTAGGTGTTTATATGTTTTCTTAAAATATATTTATTTATATTTATTAATAACCATCATAAATAATTTGTTTTCATATTTACAGGGCAGTTACAGTACAAATGTCAAAGTGGAGTCTGATTTTTCCTCAGGTATTTTGTGTCTATTGCATTTTTTAAAACAATTTAATTTCAATGGCTTTTTTGCTATTTACTGCAGAATTAGGATGTTTATTTCATTACAATTTGTAATACCTAATTTTGTAAAAACAAGAAAAGGGCTTTGGAAGGTACTGTGGACCAGAAGATACTGTAGGTGTCTCATAAGCCAACTAGCTTGGCCCTTTCAATAAGGGTGACACTGTAATAAACAAAAATATTTACCTTTCATACACAATTTACATATTCTTATGCATGTATTACAGTATTAACTCATACAAGTAAGCCCTACTCTCAACCTGTACAACAAACTACGGCTATAGCTGTGTTAGGCTCTACAACAGCTTCACGCCGACCTGCTGAGGAACAGATGGATGACGTACAACAGATAGGAACACTGAGTTCAGATATGTATGTTGTCTAACTTTTATATGTAACTTTAATTGACTTGGCTTAATTGAAAATCTATTTTGGTGTTTTTCTTGTTATATTAATCATTACAGTGGAATTTAAAGATTGGATCGCAGCTCGTTTGATCATGTTGATAGCGAGGTATAAGTACAATGAGAGGCTTTTCTACGGACATAATCACATTTGCCCAGATTCAGTTCTCTAGAACTACCCTTCAGTCAAACTTGTTTCATTACTCCTTAGTGAAATCAAACCCACCGAAGAATGCCGACAGTATATTTTAACAGATTCCAAAATCAAATCAGATTGCTTCGAACTTAAGAAGTCTTTATATATTCTAGGAGTGGCTGGCTAATTTTGTATCACTACAAACTTTCCGATTATTTATTGTGATAAAAACTTTATTTCAGAAACAAAACCCCCACTGGACCCCCTCCTGGGATGCCCCCTATGGGAATGCCTCCTCCAGATTACAGTGTACCACCCCCAGGGATGCCACCTATGCCCCCTGGATTCTCACCAGGTATGTCAGTTAGAACAGTTTTAGAAACAATATCATTTAACTCGTGAACAAATCTTCATATGATTTACAGAGTATTTACATATTTGTAGTAAATAAAGGTTTCATTTATTTCATAACATTATTTTTATGCGTATTTGGTATTCCAATCTGACTGATTACCATGTAAGATATACTTATGTGGCAGTCTGTGAAATTAAGGTTTGAAATTTGGTTGCCCAAAACTGAAAATTTAACTTCTTTTCATTTGATGTTGGTTGTCAGAACCAAAATTTTGGTTGTCTGAATGAAAAACTGGTTGTCCCGCACAACAGGACAACTGCTGATTTCGCAGACTGATGTGGTATCAAAGATGACCAGCTGACTTATTTGTCATATTAGGCCTGTATTTAGAGGCCATTATATTTATAAATTGTTTTACTTAAAGTTATTGTCACCAAGGATTAATTGTTTGTGGAATGTGATTTATTTAGTACAGTAAAACCTTGATTATCTGAAATCAACGGGACAGAAATATTATTTTGGATAATCCATGATTTCAGATAACACGATTCAGATAATCTAGGATATTTTACATTGAAATATAGGGGGGGAATTGGGACCGAAAATTTCGGGTAACACCAGGTGTTCGAATAATCTGAGTTCAGATAATGATGGTTTTACTGTAATTGATTTATAATCTTGGTGAAATGTCTATTGAGTGTATTATGATATGATATCTTGTACTTACAGCTGTACCTCCGCCTGGTATGAATGTTCCGCCACCAAATATGTACGGTCCTCCTCCTGTTCCTCGTAAGTTCGTTTATGTTTCTATTTTCATATGTCTGATAATAGTGCCTAGTGCTTAAAGTGGAAGTCAATCTATTGTGAATAAATTTTTAAATGAAATTTTTAGTATTATGAAGTTGAAGATATTGCTGCTTCATTATTAAGATATGAATAAATGTCTACTTCAGTCATAATTTTTAGTTCTTGCCACTTGCCATTCCACAGCGTATTTGATTGGGCATGATATTTATGATGATTAAGCTGGCCGATCTACTGAACATAGTGATAGCAATTTTTGTATATCGTTATATTTATTGTTTTATCAGTGATTATATATAAGTGATTATAGCTTTATTGTCAATGACATGTTTTCATCTACTTACAGCCTTCTTCCCTCCACATATACCTCCACCCACAACCAATACATCATTTAGTGAACCTCCACCATTTAGTTACGACACCACACCTACAGCATCTAGTTATACAGATTCTCAATCTGGTTGGGACAGGTATGTCAGTATGTTATATAAGCTTGTGACAAAATGGCCTATACCCTGCTTTAACTTATCTCTTAATTTTACACGCTTTTTGATCCAACAAATGAATTCGAGATTTCATACTAGATTGAATCAGGATAATATATATATACCATACAAATGACAGGATTAATAAATATATCCAATTTTACAGGAATTTGTAAAATGTTTTCTTTAATTTATTAAAAATGTAGCATATAAACTTGGCCTAGAATTTTATTAGGGCTGTCCCGATATGGCCGTGTACCGGTACGTACCGGTACAGTGCTGAACGATACGCGTATCGTATCGGAAGGTCCCGTATCGGCCGTATCGCGGTTTCTTTACTTTTACATTAAAAACTCCTAGAATGTTTAGCAACTGAACTAGATTTACGAATTTTCTCTCATTTAATCGTCGACAATGCTTTCTCAACTCCATATTCTATATTTAAAGAAATTAGCTGCGTCAGGTAAAGCTAGACAATGGATTCGAATCGAATATTCAGATTTTGCCAAGTAGATATTGACCTATAAATTATTTTAATTTTATAAGTAAAGGATATTTTAGAACTTTTCTTTTGACAAATGAGGAACAGATTTTCTAATTTTCCAAAACATGGATCCGGCATTTAAATTTTCAAACACATGTACGAATATTCAAGTTTGAGTGCCAGCCAGCTTTACCTATAAAGTGTGTAAACATTGTCCGCGTCAGCACTAACAATCTGTAATTACTGAAAAAATGGCTTAGGCACCAAGTAACTTTAAAACGCCACCAAGTAATTTACGTAAAAATATGGCAGCATTTTGGTTTACCGATGGATGGAACAAAGATTCACGTAGCAGTCTGTAAGAAATGTCACTGCGATCTGTATAGTGGTTGGACCAGCAAACTTAGAACACATATGTCTCGTAATTATTACATCCAAGTTGAAGGTTTCAAAAATGTATTATTAATTTAGTATTGTTTTTCAATAATCATAAAACCTGAGTCTTTAAACAATATTATCTGGCTAATAGTCGGAATTCGGTATGAATTCCAAATCTCCGGTATTGACCGTGTTTTTACGTCAGGGGATACAACGCATTGCGAGTAACAGGAGAAATTTAAAAAAAAGAAATATAATTTAACTAAAATCAACTAAACATTTGTGAATCAAACTGATGACTTTTAGTGCAAGACAATTTTAGTTTTATACCTTTTAAACAGTTAATTAGGACTTTCTTTCACCAAACAAGTGTGCAGAGTAAAAAAACCACTAATATTATAACGTAGTTCATTACTTCGAAATACTTTTATATCGTATCGTAGATATCGCATATCGCTAGTACCGTATCGTATCGGCTGAGATCTGTATCGGGACAGCCCTAAATTTTATGTTTGTTTGATGTTTTTGTTTATTCCATTTACTAGTATTTTATAATTTAATGATTGACAGTATAGTTTAGTTGATTATTTTATTCAGGGAACGTGATCGAGATAGAGACTCGTACAGAGAACGGGACAGGGACAGGGAACGTGATAGAGATCGTGATAGGTATACAGTGTACAATAATCTATACACGGCTCAAATTTAACTTTTTTGCCACTAGCAAGTTTTTGCTAGTACACAAAATTTCAACTCGCAAAGTGTGAAATCCATTAGCAATTTTTTCACATTTGTTTTTCAGAAATATTCATGTTATAACAAAATAGGTTGTATTTTATGTACATGTAATTGTACTACATAAAAATATAAAGTTATTATGACTCTTTCAGTTCCACTCGCAAAAAAATGCTAGTGGTCTTAAAAAGAACCAGCAAAGTATGTTTTTGACTGGCATTTTACTATTGTTAGTTTTGAGCCCTGCTTTACACCCTACTGGACTCTATGATGATTCGATAATTCAGCCCATGTGAAAAACATTTAATTATCCATGGTTGTATTAATATTATTTTTCACTGACAAAATTTGAAAATTAAATTGACTGTGTGCAGAACAGGTCGAGAATGTGTCTGTTATCAGAGTTACAAGTATATAGAAAATCATATTAAATATCATAAACATTTTGCATGTTTTTACTTAGATAGATACTTTGGTAAATATTTCACATTTTGTATTCTAATAGCCAAACATTCTTCTTCCAAAAAATTTGGAAACATGATTGTATCAAAGTGATATTTGGTATTATTAGATTTTTTATTGTTCCTCATACTTTCAACTCAAATACGTTCAACATTACATCTTGTTATTTTAGTGATGGTAGTGATGAATACAGATATTCTCGATCTCGTGATTATGGTAGTAGCAGGGATTATGATAGGTAGAATAGTAAATTTTTTTCCTCTTATATGGCTGACAAAAACTCCATTCTTCTCTTAATTGTTCATCATTATACCCCCGCAAATGAAGTTTGAGAGGGGGAATATTGGAGTCACTCTGTCTGTCGGTCTGTCCGCATAAAAGTTTGTGGAGCAAACTACTTCCACATTTTTAGCTCACCAGAGCACGAATTTGCTCAGGGTGAGCTTTTGTGATCGCCCTGCGTCCATCGTGCGTCGTGTGTCGTTACGAATACGTGGCGTCCATGTTTACTTAAAACAAAATCTCCTCCTACACCCCTATGCCGATTGCAACCAAACTTGGCTGGAATGATCCTTGGGTGGTCCCCTTTCAAAGTTGTTCAAAAAATTAAATTTCATTAAAAATTCTGGTTGCTATGGCAACAAATTGAAAAAACTTAAAAAATCTTCTTGTCTGAAACCACAGGGCCTAGAGCTAAGATATTTGGTATGTAGCATTGTCTAATGGAACTCTACAAAGATTGTTCAAATTATTCCCCTAGGGTCAAAATTGGCTCCGCCGGGGGGGTAACTTGATTTTACATAGACTTATATAGGAAATTTAAAAAATCTTCTTGTCAAAAACTACAATGCCTAGAGCTTTGATATTTGGTGTGTAGCATAGTCTAGTGGACCTCTACCAAGTTTGTTCAAATTATTGCCCTAGGGTCAAAATTGGCCCCGCCCCGGGGGTCACTTGATTTATATAGACTTATATAGGAAAATTAAAAAAATCTACTTCTCCGAAACCGCAAGGCCTAGAGCTTAGATATTTTGTATGTAGCATTGTGTAGTGGACCGCTACCAAGTTTGTTCAAATTATGGCCCCGGGGTCAAAATTAGCCGTGCCCTGGGGTTTATTCTATTTTATATAAGAAAATTTAAAAAATCTTCTTCTCCGAAACCACAAGGCCTAGAGCTAAGATATTTGGTATGTAGCATTGTGTAGTGGACCTCTACCAAGTTTGTTCAAATTATTGCCCTAGGGTCAAAATTGGCCCCGCCCCGGGGGTCACTTGATTTATATAGACTTATATAGGAAAATTTAAAAAATCTTCTTCTCCGAAACCGCAAGGACTAGAGCTTAGATATTTTGTATGTGGCATTGTCTAGTGGACCTCTACCAAGTTTGTTCAAATTATGGCCCCGGGGTCAAAATTAGCCGTGCCCTGGGGTTTATTCTATTTTATATAGGAAAATTTAAAAAATCTTCTTCTCCGAAACCACAAGGCCTAGAGCTAAGATATTTGGTATGTAGCATTGTCTAGTGGACCTCTACCAAGTTTGTTCAAATTATTGCCCTAGGGTCAAAATTGGCCCCGCCCCGGGGGTCACTTGATTTATATAGACTTATATAGGAAAATTTAAAAAATCTTCTTCTCCAAAACCACAAGGCCTAGAGCTAAGATATTTGGTATGTAGCATTATCTAGTGGACCTCTACTAAGTTTGTTCAAATTATTACCCTAGGGTCAAAATTGGCCCTGCCCTGGGGTTTATTCTATTTTATATAAGAAAATTTAAAAAATCTTCTTCTCCGAAACCACAAGGCCTAGAGCTAAGATATTTGGTATGTAGCATTGTCTAGTGGACCTCTACCAAGTTTGTTCAAATTATTGCCCTAGGGTCAAAATTGGCCCCGCCCCGGGGGTCACTTGATTTATATAGACTTATATAGGAAATTTAAAAAATCTTCTCCGAAACCGCAAGGCCTAGAGCTTAGATATTTTGTATGTGGCATTGTGTAGTGGACCTCTTTTAAATCTGTTCATATAATGGCCATGGGATAAAAAACGGCCCAGATGGGTCACTTGATCTTACTTAGACTCGTATAGAAAACTTCAACAATGTTAATCTCCAAATTACCTTTTCTCCTGGTGAGCATTTATAGGGCCATCATGGCCCTCTTGTTGAAGTGATTGCGATGAAACCTGAAATATGTTATCACCATCAAGTGTAGATGTGCAAGACACATGCCCAGCAATTCACTAATTGCAGAGTTATGTCCCCTTGAACTTAGCCGTATAGTGTACTATTGTATTATTGATGTCAAAGCGGTGGCGTGGGTATTAGTCACCTCTGTGATAGCTCTAGTTGTTATTGGACATTTCTTATCAATAAACTTGTCATTGGAATTAAGTTTGAAGTAAAAGTGAATGTGAGCTTGCCCACATACTGACATTAATAGCCATAAAACAGATGGCTGTAACCTGCTTACACTGAAGTGTGTTCATAAGTGCTAGGTCTTTGTAATGTGTTCTGTAAATGTTCTCCAAATTCAATATACTTGAATTTACTGAAAAATTAGGCCCACAAAAAAATTGCTGGATATACTTTCTCCTGACTTTACTGATATAGAATATTCAGTATACAATTTAATGTTATTTGGAATGTATTTTTTATGATAGAAAATTAAAATGATATACTAACAGTTTTCAAAGAAAAGTCCAGCTATTGTGATCATTGCTGCATCTGCATCATTTGGAAACTTGAATGTAGCTCATAACTCAGAAACTAGAAGCGGTAGCAACATGAAACTTCATAGATAAATAGATCTCACTGAGGTAGTGAACAGACGAGAGCGTTGGCACCGCTCTTGTTATGACATGTATTTCTTCCAAGATAATACGTCTAGTGTATGCTTCATCAGGAAGATTTCTTTAAATGTCTTTTTGTTCTGTATCTTTCAGGGATTATTACAGGAGTCGAGATTCAGAAAGGTCAAGGTCAGATCGTGATAGGTCAAGGTCAAGAGAGAGGGATCGACGTTACAGAGATAGAGATCGAGATGATAAAAAGTCAAAGAGGTTTGTTTTTAGATAAAGTTACAAAATGTTTTTACCTTTTTCTAAATCTGCACAAATTTTCTTTTTCAATCAGTTCATTTTTGAAGATTTTGTTGTGGAGACTTTGTCCATGGATGGTCGGAGATGATAAGTCATGGAAATGAGTTAATTAAAGAATCTATCTATAATAAGAAGAATCTATCTGTTATCTACTGTTGAAATACAGTCTAATTCTGACTTATACAATCATAGAAAAGTAAATTAATTTTCATGTGTTCTGACAACATCTTACATTGTAGTTTCATAAATTTTTGTGGCACATATAATTCCGTGGGTGAGCTTATCCATGAATTTAAGTACCTACAAATTAAGATGTTTGAAACATTACCCAAGTGTCTGAAAATGCATCTATCCCAAATTTATGTAACCAATTTTGTCTATTTAGTCATAGAAAAATGAGATTGAATTCTATGTGTAAGACACACACCATTTTTGGACCCGATTTTGAATGTGAAAATGCGTCTTATACACAAGTGATTACTGTTATTTGTTAAAAATTTCAAACATCTTATGTTGAGATATTTTCTAACCAAGGCATAATTGCCATGCCCTTGATACTTGTATACATGTCATATATTATAATGCATACTTTTCCAGGAAAATCAAAGATGAACCCGACGATTCTGACTATTACAAATCATCATCATCATCATCCAAACATAAGAAGTCAAAACGATCTAAACGCGATAAAGATGACGATACTGATAAGCCAGATGATGGCCCTGGATCGTGACTTTCATACATTGTGTTCATTTCATCTCTTGTCATATTATAGCATGTTTTATTGTTATTGATTTGATCTGTTAGTGATGATCACTCCATATGGATTCGTGAAAAATTTAAAATCATGTTGTAGGATGAAATTTTTTGCTGTAGTATTATATACTCGGCAGTACCATTGCATACAGCATTACAACATTGTAGATAGAATCAAGATGGTAATTTGTAAATATGATTTTTATCACCAATATGGTATGCTCTGGGTTAGGAATACAACAAATTATGAGGATATACACAGTTCTTTTCTGTTTTACAATACATCAGTCTACTTGGACAGTAAATATTGTCTCATACTAGCACAAAATTGCTTTTTTATACTTATTAAAGTTAAAGAATATGGTTAAGTATCTGAATTTTGGAATGTAGTACCAGTAGTCGAGTGATAAATTACTTGGTTATTGTTAGTCTTCTTTGAGTTCTCTTCTAATGACATTGAAATCATAAGAAATGTAAGATTAAAACATTGTGTTATTTTTAACATTGCTTGTTTTGTTAACATGAGTGGAGGACTGTGTCGCAAATAACCTATTACTATTTCAATGCCAAAAATCTGAATATTTATTTATATTGGCAATGCCGCGTGATTTGAAGTATTTTCATCATGTTGCATTACAAATAATTGTTTATTTGATCCTATTTGTGTATATGCTAGACTGTAGTAGGACATTCATGCAGACATTTCTGGTCACTTCAATCAATGTGGAGTAATTTTTACATTTGTTCTGTTGTACATATATTTGTTGCATTAAAATGCAAATCTATAATGTATGAATAAATGTATGAAAATCTTCCTGATGGTGTAATTTGTTTGTTCAAGTTTCTGTTGTAGATCACATGATGATGGTCATCATTTAGAACATACCATCATTTTCACTCATGAATGTATATATACTTCAGACATGGCTAACTGTTAGTTATTTTCAGAAACATGAGTTAACTGAATTAATTAGATATGAAATACTCAAGTTCTATCTCCATATTTTTTCATCAACATTTAGTACAAACCAGTGGGCAGCTAGCTGGTGTTACTAGATATGGTACCAGTCCCAACCATGCTCTCCACAAGTCACTGCCAACTTCCAATAAATCACCCGAGATGGAAGGTGAGGCTGGAGGGCGAATTACTTTGGACACAATGTATCACAGAGAACATATGCCATACAAAGAGTTTGAACTTGTGATCCCAAGGTCCGTAGAAGGACAGACTCGTTTCTGAACAAACACCTTCAACACACCAAAAAGACATTATGTTTGTTCTTTTATCTCTCATATAATTAGTTAATGAGTAATTTTCACATGATGCAGTAATGAGTCAGTACACCTTTGAATGAAATGAAAAAAAAGAAGATATTTCAAGCTGGAAAAATCATCCTTTTATATTTGATTACAAGATAATGTCGCATCTTACATATACATTATAAACAGAATCTGATGTAGCCTTGAACACATTTATAACATGAGACTTGGTATGAAATGAACTAAATGATACATAAAGACATTTGGTATCAGATGCAACTTGACAAATGAATAAAACGCCTACAGAAAAAATATAAAAGCTACAATCATGTAATAAATGTTGAAATAATCATGAAATTTGCAATAGGCAATTTCTACAGTGGGAAAATCTTACGCTATTTGAAGTAACACATGAAACCAATGATAAAGATCTTGGAAGAAATTACCTTAATAACACCTTATTGAATTACATAATAATAAAATTAAGGATGTTTCTGAATTCTGACAACAGAAGATGTGTCTACTGTCTAATTGGTAATGTAAAATTAAAAATTCACATATTCAGTGACTTAAGCATCATCAAATTTTATCATTAACACTGATATTTACATACTGCTAGATACAATGTTTTCAATCCTTAACTGATGACACAGAATTATACAAAGTGTACCACTTTTATCACAGATGTAAAGGACAGAAAGTATATACTGCACTTAGTCTTGAAAAATAACTGGCACACCACCTTTTCATCTAATCAAAAAAGTTCTTGGTTGGTTTAATATTACCAGTCATCATCATCACTACTATCATCAAACTGGGAATCTTTGATGGTTTTCTTGGTTTTGACAAATCCAAATACGCTGTTGTCTTTCTTCTGTGAAGCAATCTTTGGTGGATTGGTCAAGTCTCCCTGATAATTTATAGCCTGAGCTACTCCAAGACGCCATTCCAGCAATTCTGTTGGGAATTCATCAGTGTTTCCTAAATCATCGAAGCCAACAATGTAATCTTTTGTCTTCCCATCCATGGCGATACAGATAGTGGGCAACACTACAATTCTCAATCTGTCAACCAAGAATTTACATTTTTCTGCATTTATCTTAATAAATTTTGTTTCTAAATGTTTTGGAGCCAATATGGCCAAGTGCTTGTCCACAATTTTACATCTGAATGTACTGTCACGATAAAAATGACAAACAACTTTCTTGCTTTTTTTACATGCATCAAAGAACTCTTTCTCATCAGCAACTTCTGAATACTGTCCATGACCTTGTGTCATCCATTCTTGTTTCTGTTGCTGAGCTTTCTTCAAAGCATCCATACGCCTTTGACGAAGAACGTCGAAGTCATCTTCGTCCATTTTGTCAAGTCTTTCAATTTCAGAATCAAGCTGTTGTTCCATAACCTTTGTTGCCTGAAGGAGGTGACCCTCCAAGGCATTCTGTACTGCTGCCGTTGGATCCATTCTGATGTAATAATGTGAATTTCAATCTGAAATACAAATCAAACTAATGAAATTAATGGTACCGAAAAAAAATATGTAGAAATTTTCATTTCACTAGTGATAAATTTGTAAGGATTTAACCAATTAAGGGAAGTGTTGAGTACCCTACTCAGAATGTAAAGATACCTATCAATGGAATCCACCTACCTGAAACACTTGTTCTTAAAGTTGCAGTAAAAAAAGGTATTAAGTAATATAAACATTTATAAATGGAAAGATCTTTCAGGAAAGTAAAGATTGTCATCTCACAAGAACATAATTAAGCCAGGATTTATGAAAAATTGTCATTGTATATATATCGCTTTCCAGTCAACTCGTACCGTAGTTAGCACGTACCGTAGTCAACTCGTACATGAATTTGGTCAACTCGTACAGTAGTCAACTCGTACCGTAGTTAACACGTACCGTAGTTATATATTATGTGCTTGTATCGGCATAAATTTTGATGAACGTATTTTTTAAAACTTGTTTGTAACATATTTTGGAACATAGACTCATGTCAGGTTTAATTAATTCAGTAATGTGACTGTAAATAATTTATTGGTAACGCAGTTTGGTCAACTCGTACCTTTCAAGACTTTGTTGCAGGTTAAATGCTTTTTCCTCAGGATAAATTCTGTGTTTTTCATATGTAATAATTATTATTTGGGTGTTAAAGTTCATACAAGCGTTTATTTGCACGTGCGTTCCGTGCTTCTTGGTGTATAATAGGGTGGACAGATTGTGTAATGTTCATTCTAGGTTTTCACTGCCATAGGCACTCGATTTCGTGATTATTATACGTTTACAGACGTTATTTTTCAATTTCACCCATCAAACGTTGCGAATCTGTCGAAAGAAAAATCTTCAATTTGTTCCTTATTGAGTGTATAAAATACTCCAAGGTAGTGAACTCGCCATCTTTTCGATTGACGGTAGTGACGAAAATAAGCGTGGGTTCCGGCTTTCCTTCTAATCTGCACGTGCTTTCCGGGAACCTTGCTTTCGTTGTAGTGTTCCCCAACTTTAAACGTTTTGACAGCTTCTATACCAATTCTTTTTTCACTAATAAAAACATCTTTAAGTACAGGATTAATTATATCTTTTATGTCACTTTCAGCTGACCAATTATTTGCAAAAATTTAAATCGAGTAAATCACGGCACATTTTTACAGATAAATTTTATTAGAACAGAACATAACTTTATTCTCTCAGGTATGTAACATACGTACAGTATGAGGAAAAGAAATGAATTAGATGAATATATTTTTGATGCGGGAGAACAACTATGTCAAAATAATTAGACTGTTGTACTATAAATATAAACGAAACTAATGTTTATCCTTATACGATATTTCAACAAAATACTGATTTAATTAATCATAATTAAAATTCTTTATTCTGACCACTAAACACAATTAACGCTTGAACACGAACATTCTTTCTGTTATAGTATCATTAATCTTATTATAAATTGTATTGTAAAGTTTATAGAATAAGTCGGTATGCTGACATTTAAAATCATTTAACACTTTAATAAAAGATTCCATTAACAAACACATTACAGTTTGTTTCTCAGACAGCTATAATTATAACAGTTATTTTAAATTTGAACAAAAACATGTATAATTGTGTGCACAATTAATGCTATTGAACTCCAATTATATATTCAATATTCGTGTTGTAAAATTTCTTATCAAATGTCTTCTCAAATGCATTTTCCTGTCCAAACCATGATTTCGAGGTCATTCTTCATGTATGAAGTAATCCTATAACAAATACAATAACATTTATACTAAAGGACTAATTGACTAATGTACGAGTTAACTTGGTCATGTACAAGTTGACCACAGATACGGTACGAGTTGACCAAATTCATGTACGAGTTGACTACAGTACGTGTTGACAACAGTACGAGTTGACCAGATACCTATATATCTGATGCCAAGGGCAGGGCTTGACACTATCTTATCTTCCATGGTGGACCAGAGGACCACCAGATTTGAAACCTGTGGTCCAACGAAATTTCAGGTGGTCTTTCCGCTAATTAATAATATGTTATTTGTTTATTACAGTTAAATATTGATACTCCTCCTAGAAGAGAAAAACACTATGTTGGTTTGTGTCTAAAATGACTGTTCTACATGAAATTTGAACTAGCGTTTCTAATATCATATAGTATAGTCATTTTGGACACTAACGATTACTAACTAAGAATGAAGTCACAACTACATGGTCTAAGAATATTCTAGAACAACTTGTTTACACTTAGCCAATAATACCAACTTCATAATAGAAAATACATCAATAAGATAAAATTATTAGTAATATAATCGGGACACATGAATTCCAAGTAAGTACAGAAGCCATAAATTAAGTTTGGACCCGTTGTCAAAGTTACCAAACAAGCACATTATGGAAGATGACCATAATTCGGATAAACGGTAGGTTCAGAGATTCTAAAGAATCGTGCGGGACATAAAATATACGATAAGTACGTAAACCTAATAGAACTCACCTTCAAATTTGTCTCCAATGAATGTTTCTAGACTTATTTGCTTAATATAACGTGTTTTCAGTTTGTTGCCAACATAAAACTCCTAAACATGTTCAGAATCGTTAGTCATCCAAGACTGTACTTGTCGATATAAAAGACAAGCGTTGATTGGTCATTCGCCCATTTATCAACCAATGGAATCGCGTTTAATATAAACTTGCTTTGTCAGATTTGTCTCCCTTGTTGAGGCCCGTCTTCCAGTTCAGTTATAAATTTTTAACTTTCAAATTTGCACATTCCATAGAATGCCTTGTTGATATTGTTTTGTTATTGTAAGAATTAATGAATATGCTTGGAGTACATACATGTATAGCAATATCATGTCATTTTATGTTTGTTAATTTGCATTGATATTTTGTCCTGGCCCCAGTTTCATAAAAACTTAAGTTTTTGCTCAAACTGAACTTATTTACTATGTCAATCATTTCTCTGTTTTATTTATGCAATTCTGAATGTGGTATTAAAAGAATGTACAAAAATGGTATAATATAATAATGACAGTTTCCCACAATTTCAGCCTAACAATAATCGCTTGATAATTGAATAAAAATTATTTGAGTCTGTTATTTGACTTATGATCGATCGATCGACTCAAATGAAAAAGGAGTTTTGAGACATAATTTGTCTGCGGGCCAAAAAATGTTTTTTATTCTGGCACGTTTAACATGTTCTTAGTTTATAAGGAAACAAACAATTACATTTCTGGTCCAAGACACAGTATTTCTAGACAGAAAAACCAACTTAAATAGTCCATTATTGAGTTTCTACTCAATTTTGTTAGTCAATACGTACACAGCAAACATGATATAACATATTAATGATTTGCCTTCTAATTCATTAGTCACAAAATCACTGTATATCACCACTGTGACCTATATATACAGTTGCATATACATATAGTGGTACCTGGTAAAACCAGTGGGCTTCATTGGCTTTTGAGGTGGGGACTGGGTCAATCACCTGTTCAAACCCAAATCATGCTCTGACCCTCAATGTGGTGTTGACAACTTGACGGCTATCATGATCCATGAACAATGTATACTGTAAACCCTGTTCCACTATTCATATCATATTCATTTGTTTTTCAAAATGGGCCAGTTTCTTTATACATTTTGAAGTTGACAACTTTCAGAGAAAATATTTTTATTTATGCACATGTGTGTCTGCTGGATGGCCCATACCTATGTCTAGGTCCCTGTATAATGGGAATGATGATATGTCCACATATAAAATGGCTATATGGATGACTACCAACACAGACTTTGAACTTCTTTGAAGCTGTTTTTTTCCCATGAAGTCAGTAGTATTGATTGGTTAGGTCTTTAACAAATCTTTCCATTCATATACCATAACATAATGCAAGTGAACATTTTTATCACATAGTCAAGCCCATTATGTAGCCATTTTCAATCTTCAACTTAAATTTTTCATTGAAAACCAAGTCAAGAATCACAATAAACCGCTTAGTGTTTAGCATTACTGATTTGTTGATTTGTATGTGCATACCATACATCTGATGTGTTTTTGGTCTACGAGGCCATTTCAGGATCCCTTCGACATGCTAGCTCCCCTATGGTTTAAGTATGTAGTCTTGAAGTATAAGTCAGTCCATAATAGCTTTGTACATGTGTTTTAGTTTATCTTTAAGACAAATGGTACAATCTATTGACACATTGTTTCAATTTTTAAGGCAATACAAATAACTGTAAATCATAATGCCCCATCATTATTGATGATGGCTTGTACTGCTTATAAAACTATAGAAAACGAAGTCTTGTGTATATTTTTTATCTTCTTTTTTATTATTTTTTTCATATTAAGAATGAAGTAATAACAGAACAATGTAGTATATACTTCAGATGATGTTGTTACAATAGTTATTATAATTATAATAATAGAATAGTACATCTTTTAAAAGTGGACCAGAAAGTATACTGTAACCATGGCAAAAACATCATTTATGTAACATACATTAACATAATTATACACATTATACAATATTATAATAAAATAATATATTCATAGACTGGTATACACACTTATCACAAAACGGCTGTAATGTCAGCATTGTAACAATGTACCAGTCAAGTAAGTGCTTATTGTTCAATTCCAATGCAGAAATTTTCATAGAACAACTTAATCATTTATGGTAATCCTTTAAAAATGTTGTAAGTAAGTAAGTAATTATATCAGAACCATATGGATCGATCCAAAATTCATCAACTACCAGTATATGTAATTTCTTCTCAAGTTATATTCAACAATGAACCGTAACTAGACAACAGTACAGACTGTGGGTGCGTAATAAATGCAGTATTGTATATATAAACTGACATTTTTGCAGAAGTCAATCATAATATTTTATCATCAGTTCCATTATATATTATTACAAAGTACATAAGTTGGAGGAAAAATATGTGTTTATCAGTCTTACAAAGCTGTGCATTAAAAATCAAACACTTTTAAATGGAATACTTCTCAGATCATTTGACATCAATGAAAATACACAATCAACCAGTTAACGGTCTCATTTACTTTCACATACTGTTAGTATAAATTTAGAAATAGTGCTACACCATAACATTGACTATATGTGTATCTAATAAGTCTATAATTAAAATAGTTCCTGTATCAGGGTATTAGAAATAATAAAAATGGTTGATACATTTTCTGTGTATGATAAATAATGATGAACCTTTGATGAGAATGTATAGTTGTTAATCTGATGAACATTACTGGTATATCATTCAATGAGTATTTACTTACTATACAAGTATATGTGCAACATGCACAGGTTGAAGTTCAACTAAATTTAAATTTACCAAACTCAGATAAATGGGAACATTTATATGAAAACAATACATACATATTTCTACATGTACGTCACTTAATATCATACAATATGGCAAGAACATCTTACCAATGAGGTATTTGTCAATCAGAGTATTCCAACATCTTATTTCATTTACAATCAGGGTACAAAATTCGCAATGAAATGGCCAACATTAGTAGACTTGTAGTAGTACAACAAATAAGTTGGTTGACAACAACTTAATGCTATATAAGTTTCACCAGAATACTATCTATTAAGTATGCAAGACTCCCTCTGTACAAACTTCAAAGAAAAATTAGGTAAGTCGAAATATATGGCCCTTGCAATTCACAAACCATGATTTACGCACATTATGTCATCGTTTAGTTTTGACCAAAATAAAGAGAAAAAAAACACATCTTTAACATAAGTAAGAAGAAACAAGATGAAAAATAAATCAAATTTCTGTCACTAATGCTAACATGACATAAAACCAGCGATTTATTGAAACAAATCAAGCACTAATAACAAAGTAATAAACAACACCCAATTTTTAATGATAAAGTTTCAGTTAAAAGAATGTCACTTTTTCATTACGTCTCTAAATGCAACATCAAAACAACAAATCAAAACATGTTTAAACTCAACCATTAGAGTTGTTGTCCAAACTAGCAGAAAATCTATAAACCTAAGTTCAAGTTTTCTCTTTACAACTAAAAAGCAGTTATGATAAGTCCTTCAAACATGAGAAAGTAAACCATGATTATCAAACAGTAAAATACTGTTCATCAATAACAGAACACTTGCAACTGATGAGAATTTTTTTTTAATCATTTGTTGCGAGAGCTTTTACAAACTCACCCCCCCCCCCCCCTAAATGCAAGAACTATTAAATCAAAACAAGTGATTTTGAATTAACATATCAAACTATAGATTAACAAAACGCAAAACAATTTGCCACTGGTTTCAAGCTGCCATTTTCTCTTTTTTTTTCAAAATATAAATGCATTGGAAAGCGTTAAGACGCACAAAAATTAAAATAAATAAAACAATGACACAATGAGGTTTATATCATGACTAAGAAATCCCTGATGACATAAATGCAAACAAACTGTGACAGCATGTACGTCTCCCTGAGTTATAAATGTGTACCATGCTTATCTAGTTTATAAAATTTACAGTGCAGTAATTTTACATTATTTACATAGAAAATTAGTCCGCAAAAAAGTGAAACATGCTAATAGATAATACATAAAAATCTGTGCACGGATAGTTAGCATAAATTGTTTGAACTACAATGAATGTACCGGGTATATTCTTAAATAGATCTACAATAAATTAAGTGCCAGATTCTGGTATGAAACAAATACTTCACTATATGCAGAAAAAGTAAAAAATTAATTACTGGATTCTGTGATTAGCTAATTAAAAGAGTGAATTACAAAATTAACAATATGTTAAGTTAAAAACATAAGTGTTTCATTCTTCATTTAAAAGATGGTGATTTTCTTGCACAATAGATTTATGGACTGTAGTAATGTGATACAAATTCAGGAAATATACATGTTCTCACATTGTTTGCTCTGAAATAAATGCACTGTTAAACGAGTTGAGATAATAACCAAATATACAGTCACTAATGATAACAAATACAAGATTATCACCTTATACCCAACAATAAAGTAGGAATGTTGAAATAATAATCACAGACTGTGTGTGATTTTAGCACTAATCATAAAATACCCCTAATATGTCAAGGTTTGGTGTTATAAAGTTGAATCAGGGAACCAGTTTCTACACTGGCATTTTAATCTTAGTCTGGTTCCTGAACTTTTATCACCTTGAACCCAAGTCACACAATGAACGAAAATCACAAGCCTTGCCCATACTGCACATATTAAATACTTAAATAGGCATTTTGTGCAAAATCTAACATATTTAAAGAGTTATGAAAGAATAGCACTACTAGTGAATCTCATCCGATATTATATACAAACACCCAAGTTGTCATGAACACATGAAATCTGTGTACTGGAGGTTTTCATGTAGAAATAAATTTGTACTGAGTAACAAGATAAGTAAGATACAGATAGAACAATATCAAATTAGATAACTCTGGATTTCTGTGATACAAATAATTTGTAGTTTTCAACATCTCTATTTTCTATCACACAAAGTCTATTCAACGTATCAATTGGTCCCATGCCGCAGGCTGCTTGTCTCCCAGGAAATGTTAAGCATTAGTATTGAACTTTCCATGCCACAGTTCAGACACAGAGTTATTTTCTTAAGAAGTCACATGGCACAAATGTAGCTATCTGATTGGTCCCAGATAATCACATGACTAGTCACATGATCAGACCTTGGTTTCTGGTCCGTCTGAATTACAATGGAAAGATGCCCGTATTCTATCCATGAAATTAGCACAGACATGTCCATAAACTTTCTTATACCATTCAGGACTGTGCCCTCTGAAAATAAAAATATTTTAATTTAGTGAATTGAAATGTAAAGAAAATACAAAATTCTCAGTAGTTAAGATCAGAGAATAAACTAGTTAACTAAATAGATTTGAAGCATCCTTTAACTACAATTAAGTTAATATTTTTTATTATAATGCAAGGAAAGAAAAACTTGATCACTTTCAATACACCTAAAAATAATTAAGCGAAAAATCAGAAACATACTATTGCAGTAGATCTATAAAAATTCATACCCGGGAAAACTTTTTTACGAAAAGATGAAGAATTGACTACAGTAGAAAATATATACCTCATATCTACTCTACTGATGTGTGTGAGTCTAGACTTGCCAGTACCACATGGCTCTATAAGATATCTTGATGCCAGCTCTACTCCACGTATACCACCAAGCAAGTCACTACCTTCGTGATCTATAGATGTTGATATCAAAACACAAGCTCCTTTAGGTAAATCAGTTCTCCAAGATCTGTGAAATAAGGGAGGTAATCCATTAAAAATCCATGCTAAAGGGAAGTAATCCATAAAATGCCCAAGGGAGGTAATCCATTAAAAATTATATATGCCAAAGGGAAGTTATTCATTATAAATTCATCCACGAGGGATAATACAATTTTATAGACAATGAAGTCCAATTCATTATAATAAACTTATGTCAAAAAATCACTTTTCAGCAATAAAACCATAAAACGGGAAGAAAATTCTCACGAACAATAAAAAAGATTTCATTTTATCAGAAATACAGATAACAGATAACTAAGAGCTTTAAATACATTGTGCCAGCTGCTGATAAATAAACTAGATGGTTTACCTGAGGACACAATAGTCTCTAGTAGGATGAGGAGCCATACTGTTTCTGACATACTGGAACACTTCTGTCTGTTTATCTAACTTCTCAACTGTGTTCCATTGTAGAAGATCCTCATCCCATTTTTGTCTGAAATTTAAATATTTAAATGAATGCATGTCACAGAAAATAATAATATTTAAGAGAAAATAGTGCATTGCATGCATAAAGCATACTAATAGACGATACACACCAAAATGAAACATTTACATTGGGTTTTCTCCAGCTGAGCAAATAAATTCATGTACATCTATATATCATTCAATGTGCATGTTAATTGTTCATAAGTACAGCCGAACCTATGTTAACAGCCATCTCTGAATAAAGGCCACAAAGTGAATGAAGGTGATTCTTTAAAAATGGCCGAAGAATATTCAGAACAAAATGACCTTGAACAAAGTTCAACTGTCCATAAAGGCCACATTACATCCGTCCCAGGGGTGACCTTTGTTCACAGGATTGACAGTACATGAAGCGTCATAAAAGGCTTGCTGTTACTACCGGTACATACCTATCATTTAATACCCTGTTGAGAACCTCATTAGGGGGAGCTTCCACATCTACAGTACACTTCCAGAGTCTCAATGGATGACCATCACCAACTTTCTTATAAGCTACATCAACATCATTAAGGACAGACACATTTACCCAGCCTCGGAATTTCTCACGTGATTCCTGAAATAACATCCCAATACATAAACATTACAGTCATATATCCAGCATTCCAGAAAAAACAAATAATAATCTAGATAATGAAAACATACATTAATGGATTAATAATAGATAATGAAAGTCATACATATCCAAGTGAAATGAAAAAAAAGCAGTCAAACAATTTAAAAGTTTTTGATGAGAATGGCAAATAAGAAAAAAGACCATGGGTCAAGGGGCTACCTAGGCCCTTTTCCGATCTTGGAATGATCTTGAAAAAAGCAGAAATCAACTGAGTAGCAGAAAATTCTCATCTCTGAACTTATAAAATCATATCAGAAAATTCTTAACGATTATACAAGTTAACAGTTCATACATACCTTTAGAAGACCCTGTATACAAGATTCAATGTGTGCCATATATCCATGTTCACCTTCTTCAGTGTGTTTGTTTAATTCTTCTAGAGTGACTGGATCCTCGTGTAATACACGACATTTACTTAATATCACTGATGGAATCTGTCAATTATAATAATATACATGTATATAATGTAATATATGGTACTTAATATACATAAATAAAAGATGAGAACAAAGTTTTGAATAACTACCGGTACATCAATATTTACAAACAGATCAAGTTAATATGTTGTTTAACCACCCATTCAACAGCTATGGTTATTTCAGAGCCGAGGGGAGATAATATACAGAACCGGGCATTTATAGCCCTTCTCTTACTTCAAAGTTTTTCCTGTTTCTTGATCATGCCTGGTATAAAGCACTTGCCACCCACCTCACTCCTTTCCTGTGATTTTCCTAACACAGTACTTGGCATACAAAGACTTGAAACTTAACACAACATATATATTTACTTCCAGACAGCAAGTTACTATGTCAACGTATCTCATGAATGAGAATTCAGACCTGCATTACTACCAAAATGACATATAAGATAAATGATCAGTGTGGATTAGAAGGCTTTCAACCATACAGAGATGAATCAAAGCACTGAATTATACAGTAAAGTAATGTTTTAGAAAATTCTATATTAAACGGTTTCCTGGTACTGTTTATCTAGCTTAAGACTAGAAAATAATATCATAGTTATATACTTACAGTGAACAATTTCTTGCATTCATTGATCATCACAGTAAGACACTCGTGCGCTGCTTTCTGTTCCATCAATTCTCGTGCATCGGGTACACCTATATTCTTTCGATTACGTCTTGGACTAGGAGTTTGATTTGGATTACGTACCCCACCCATGTTGAACAGAGATGGCGCAAAACATACAGCGAGATTACTGGCGGTCATCTGGAATCAACCATAAATTATTATACAATACAGTATAACTATTAAAACAATATAAAGAACATAGTCAATGACTTAACAAATAGATATTAGCAAGAAGTATTTGCGAAACACGGATGCCCCCTGTGACCTTGACCTACTGACCTCAAAATCAACAGGGGTCATCTACATGTGATGACCAACCACCCAACCAAAGCTGAAGAGCTAAGATTAAATTGTTCTCTAGTTATTGCCCGGACAAGGTTTGGTTACGGACAGACGGACCTTCCTTCCAACCGAAATGTGCAAAACGTTCTTCAAAAGGGGGCATAATTAGATCAAAGAAAAAAAATGAGGAAAAATTCCATTATTTTTTAAGCACAAATGTTCACTGAACAAGTACAAAATGAATTTGTAGAAATTTCACAAGGATTTTAACAAGACATCACCAGGATAAAACTGAATATATCAACTAGAAGTGTAATGGATAAACTGTATGTAATAATCTACCTGATGAGTGCTGGCATGTTTAGCTATATCACTGAGGAAGAGTAATAATGACTGAAGAACGTCTCTGTTTTCATCTGTCATTAATACAACTGCTGCTTGTAGGGCCTCAAGACGAAGCTCTAACGGGACATCTGGTAAAGGAAAACACAAATCATTAAGAAAATCGTACAATAATTAATGAAAAATAAAATAAAACAGGAATGATCACATATCACTATCTTATGTGAAATAGACTTCATCCACAGATTTTGATTTTTGTTAATCAGAGGCAAAATTATATCATCCAGGTACTGGCCTCCATGTTTCATTCAGATTTTGGAAATGTCGGCAAAAAGAGGCCATTTTTAGACAATTTGTCAAACCTGATCTGAACAACATGCACATCAATGTAAAATGTTAAAATTCAAATTTATGTTTATTGTGTGTGAACAGCTTGCCTATAAAATGTGGGAGATGAGAACACATGTAAATACAAATCAAGTACTTGTACTATATCAAACTTTATACAGGTGTAAGCAATTACTCCCATCTGTTGTATAACATTCATCACAATAAACTGAGAACTTAAAACATGCATTTAATGATACATTTACTGATAAAATATTTGTAGTGAAACTGCTTGCTTGCTGCCCCTCAGGATTCATGTATGAACAGATACGATCAATCTACTTTGCATGAATTTTAACACATTTTAGAAAAAAATCATTTTTGTAATACAGAACTGGGTCTAGCTCATAATGAGTCATCTTAAACTTTATTATGTCTGATACAAGAATCTAAAAATGATGCTTTAAGTTTAAATTGAGCAGAACTAAAATTAAGATAATGTAGTTTGTACAAGGACCAATCATTTTAGAGAAAATTATAGGAATAAAAGTTGCACTGACATGGTTTTTGGATACACTCAATTTTACATGAAAAGTAGGAAATTGCAGTATACACAAATAGATCAATCTACTTAGACTACAATATAACACGATGCAACACTGATCAAACATGATATTGAGATATTAAATATTTATAAGATTTCCACTTCACATAGTTTTATAACATCATTTTCCATGATTTTGTATAATAAGAAAAGACAATTTTCATTCATTGACAAGTATGAAGATTTCTCCTTGATGTCCCTTTTGCAATAATATCATGCTATTTCCATGCTTATAGCAATATTGCGTGGATATCTGAAGATTTAATGTCTTGTAATGAACAATATTTACATCATAGCACCATATTGTCACCGTTAATAAGTACATTGTATTAAACCTGGCATCGTGTAGTTATATCTACTTACATATGAAGATCGAGATGAATATATCTGATAGCTTGTTTGTAAGCAGACATTCTGGGAGTTCACGAAAAAATTGTTTAACCAGATCAGCCACATCATAAGCTTGAAGTTCATTGAAGTCAACAGCTTCTGTAAATACAATAATTACAAGAATAAACTTAACAACTCACATTTACATGATTCAACTTCTTCAAAACATGGAGGAAATACAACTGTCTTGATCATTAAAATGGTGGAAACAAACAAATATTTTTTTACATTATTATTTGATAAATTAAAACATTTAATTTTTCCATAGCCTACCGGTATATTAGATACATTAGGCTTCAAACCAAACAGCATTTTATACAATAATATTTTGACACTTTTTATTTTTAACTATAAATAGATTTTGTATCTTATATCTTTTTTTGTTACAAAAAACTTACCAGGATCGGCTTCCATGTCATTACGGAGTTTCTGAATACGAGATCGCACACCAGATTTCCGAAATATGCCCAGAGCATCACCTCCGGTGCGTCGCAAGAATCTCATAGCATGTAAAATACACTGTGGTAGTGCTTGACCAGTCCTCTGAATCATCACAGCGAACGGTACACCAAACACATTCTTATCTTTATAGTCCGGCACTTTGTTCCGTTTCATAAACCTAGGTACGGTTAATGACCAACCAGACCGATTGGGGGCATATTTTTCAATTAAAGCAGTCAATTTTAACAGAGATAATTTTCTAAGCACCAATATCTGTCCAGCAGAAAGATTACAAAGTTGTAAGCTCCGACTCTCAGACGTGGGACGATGGGATTTTTGGAAACTGTGCCACCGGATTCTGTATTTACGTCTTTCACTGAAATTAAATATAAATGGTCAGTTTCCATCTTGAAATAATTTATAAATGAATTAACACATTTAAATACATAGTACTAATCACAGGTAACAACTTATTGACAAAAGTAAAGAAAATGAAAATACTCTGATATTTATTCAAGTCTGTCTACATGTGCTCATCACCAAACCTGAAAAACCTGTCAGATGAAATTTTAAATTTGTTACATTTTTTTTAAGGATATTTCATTGTTTCATAAGCAAGTAAACAAACCTATTAGTTCGAGTGAGAGAGGAACCAACACCAGAGTCACGTCGATCACGGACCACAATATGTTCGGCAGAGTCATCATGTGACATATCCTCGGTCGGTATCTCATGATCGCTAATGTCTGGCGAGGACAATGTGCCACTAATAACCTCATTTTCGTCTATATCCGGTGCAACTGAATTGTTTCCGTTAATATTAGGTTCGGCTTCACCAGTCTGAGAGTCGGCGCTCACACTGGAATCGTCAAGAAGTAAAGGAGAAGGAGGTTGAAGAGTCTCTGTAAAAAAAGACAGACATATACAGTGATCAGCATTATAAAGATATCCAAGGAAAAAGTACACCATTTATAATATCAAAATGCATCCTAAAAATCTATTTAATAGTTAGCAACTTTCAGAATAAATGAAGTGAGTTCAAAAAATTTAATTTAATTCACCCACATTTCTTGAGGTGGAGTACAAAATGATGTAGAATATGAACATAAATGTGATATATAGATAGTACTTTACAATAGACTTAACTCTAAAATGATTTTTAATGTAATGATGCAATTAACAAAAAAAAATGAGTTGTCTCCCTTTAGTTTAAAATTTCTGGAAGATCAATATAGCCATGCACAAGAAGTTGGCAACAATTCATTCTAATCAGCCATGTTTTAAACACATCACATGAAACTAATTATTTCCAGTCAAAGAGACAAACATTTCCTAACAATAAAATAGATGCACACATTTTTTGTGCCTGCGACAAAATTACAATAATATAAAGCATATTCTAATTTCAAAAATAAGAAGCTGGACATCTAAACAAGACAGGTACATACAAAAACAGTCCAAACAACTAATTCAATCAACTAATTCACTATTTTTGGTTAAAACATCTACTCAATAAGCAGGAATATGGGGACACAGTCTTAATTAACAATAATCAATCAATCATCAATAAAGAAACATTTATTTTGTTAGAAAACGAAATTGTTAAAATGAGAACTGTTGTCATGACAACTAATGGATGCATGCTGGGACTGTAGCTCACAATTTTTTTCAAATCTTGGAGAATTTTTTCAAGCGTTTCCCTGGTGAAAAAAAAACGCAACAAAAATAATGAAAATAGCCGAACATGCATAAAATAGAACTTTATGAAATAAAATTAACTTTTAACCCACAGAAAAAGATGGCAAAGTCAACAACTAGACTAAATTAAAGCCAATTGATCTTTGATTATAAATAAATGAACACAATAATATCAAACCAAAAGCAAAATTTAACCAAATGATCCATGAGATAAAAAAATACACCAAAATCCACAAATTGAACAATAATAATAAGAAACAATATTTTTTTTCAGACCTATCAGCCATACTGTTACAATATTGCAAATACGAGCACCTGGTTCAAGTTGTGAATCTGATCAGTCATTTTTAGATTAACAGCTGAAATAAATGACATTAATTAGCATTTATATAAAGAAACATATAAACACATACCTGCATTTTCCCCATTTATAGCTTTATTGAGTCCATTTATATTTTGAAACAATTCAGAAAGAATGATATCCAATTCTTCCTGTGCAGTAGCTAAGTCCTCTTCTATAGGTACATTGTCATATATACTAATTCTATTTAACTGTTTCCTTGGGTCACGCGACCCTCGTCGAGAATGCTTTTTTTCTTGTGTGACATTGTCATCAGCATAACTAAAGCTTCTAGTCCTAACGTTACTATCACTCGCGAATAAAGAATCGTCCAATAGTGTCGGAAATTTACCCGGTCGATATTCACCGGGTATAAAAAGTGTTTCTTGTGAAGAATTTGTAGTGTCGCTAGAGTTACTCTGTCGACTTAACGTTGACATGTCAAAACTTACAGCACCATTTGTCGACACTTGTGACATATCAGCACTAGTATCAATGTTGTTACTAATATCGGAGTTTAAAGCACTGGTATTACTAGTATTATTATTCAAAGCACTAGAATTATCTCCATTACCAGGGGAGGTAACCACAGTTAAAGCTTCCCGTCTAGGGGAGGTGATTACTTCAGGGGTGGAGTTATGTTCAGGATCACCATTGACAATCTGCGGGCTGTCATATGAAATTGATGCAGTTGTGTCTGGTGTGATGTTAATGTCTCTGCAATTTAAATGCTTGATTTTTGCCTGCATATCAGCGTTGTTCGTAGGAACAGGTCCACTGATCTCAGTAATTGTTTTATTCTTTCGTGACCTTTTACCTTTCAAACTCTCCATTCTTTTCAGGAAGCTTTTAGCTCCCTTCATTCTATCACTGGCCGCTCTACGAATAACATTAGGGCTTATACCCGTAGTAGCGTTACCATTAGCGTCATAGTTTGGCATAGTTTTAAACACCATATCTTCATTTGTATGCAACATTTTACAATCCAGCACAGGGCTGTCACCAGTTTCACTACTACTGTTTTGATCAGCTAACAGACTGTCATGACTTGAAGCAGATTTCAACACAGCTTGACCATTCTTGTTTTCTACCATCTGACAATCTAGATCTTTACGAGACCAGCGTCGACTACTTCGCTGATATTTCCACTTATCACTTAAAGCACAGGGATCTTCTTCATCCGAATCTTCAGACTGGAAAATAAATTCATCGTTAGAAGAATATCTCACACCTACACAATTATTATTAACTTCGTAAATCACCATTGTGCACATAAAAATAGTCCAGTCAATCCCAAATTGTGGCAAGTTTCAAACTTTTACTGATTTCGAGAAAACATTGCACAGATTGTTTATGCGAAACCAAACTTTTCTTGCCAACATTTGAATTTAACTTTGAACAAATCATATCACTTAAACTTATGCAAGAATGCGGCAAAAATCTGGTTATGTAACAGTTATAGTAACCATAAAATTACCACATCACTGCTTACAGTATATTTATTCAAATCTAACCACATTTACAAAAAAACTATTTTTTAAGTAACTTATGAAGTCATACTTCATACTTGGCGGTTATGCAAATTCCATCACGCTAAATTATACAACAAAGTCTGAAAAATGTGAAAATTAGGTCTTTATAACAAGAAATGAACAAGAAAGTGTTTTACAACAGCTGTAATGTTAATTATACTGGAAATATTTTCCAGTAAAAGAGCATTTTTTGGGGGGTGGGGATATAAATTATCAAATTTGCATAATTATACATTGTATGTATGAGCAAAAGGTGTCATTTCATTTTAAATTTTTATATGATAATTTTTTAGATTTTTTGGCAAAAAATATTCATATTCGCAACTCATACATGGAGTATAATTATAATATTATTTCTAGAAAAAGGATGAAAATTTAACAAATAAATTGTACAACTTCTGGGTTTTTTATTCAGTAACAAACAAAATGAAAAATGAGTAAAATTGTGAAACCTACCATCTGACAATATTGGTGATTATCATCAATGTAAACTGATTTATTTCTCATTTCAAAACAAGTTTTTTTTTTTTCAAATACAAATCCAATTTCTACATGAACAAGACATCAGCCACCAAACAGTCTCAATGTGTGAATACAATTAGACATTTATTTCCAGTTTCCATATTTTAAATCCAAACAACTTAAAATTTTTGGCTGATCAGGTATTTGTATTTTTGAGACGAGATGTCTTTGATAAATCCAACTTCACAATGCAGTGTGCTATAAGTCCATATTATTGCACAGATTATTAACAGGAAAAAAATCTGAATGTAACAATGACTAGAAAAGGTCAATTATCACACATACTGATTGAAAGCCAGGACTATTTAATTTATAAGTGTAAATCTATTAACAGTTTGCACAAAATATAATTAACTATGCCGGATTATAAACTCTAAAACTTTATTTAACGTTTCCACTCAATTTCATTCATTATTCCACTTATTCAATGTCCAAGAATTAGTTTAAATTTTGTATACAGAATGTTTTAATCACCTTGAAATAGGTATAAAAATAATATATAATCCATTTCTTCATCCACGGTTAACATGAGAACAAGAATACATATTATCTTACAGCTCTCTAAATCCACTTAAGATTTAATTTTTGTTATGAATTCCTAATCCTGAACACAGTCCCTAATACTTAATAGGATTAAATCTGATGAGACTAGAATATCAACACCAAACAGAATGGCTTCACCCTGACCCTTTGACGAAACATTCAAACTGAAGCCAATGTTCTACACGTTAATTTGATAAGCTGATAAACAAAGGATCGTTTAATATCCATGATTCGACACTTTACATACATTTTTATCAAATTTGAAATAAATCAAAACGAAGATATATCTAGCCAAGAAATCTTCCACAGCTGTCTGTGCCTTGTTCAGAACAGTTGGAAGTAAAACAAGACCAAAGTCATGATAGATAGTCTCCCTTTACACACGACCACGGTTACATCACCAAACAATTAGACAATTAGATAGTCAATTACCATGGCAACCTTATTATTTGATACAAGGCATTCAAACCACAAACAGGATTCAGCATGGGACTGGCTCAAACCATAATTATGGTTAAAGCATCTGTAATTCAGGTGCAACAAATAATATCTTGTTTGGCGAAAACAAATAATTTCATGATAATACCAGGAACTGATGAATGAAAACTGCACAAGAAAGTTTACCTGGTGAATATAAAGCAATAAAATAAAGGAAATTACTAATATCAAAATATAAAAGAAATATTTTACCCTATTATTTACAATCCAGAACAGACTCTATCAAAAACTCTTTTATTGTCAAAAATCTATAAACAACACAAACAGCCAATTCAGTCCACTGGGTCTCCCCATATAAGTACACCCTGGAAAAAGGGGCCATGGATTAGAAACAGACCCTAAAAGCCGAGACCCGACCAAAGGGCAGTAACATGTTTTACGTACAACATACTGGATGAAACTTTAACCCTTAGCTCTTGTTGTGACTTAATAGGCATATTTCATTCAAAGTACATAAATAATGTGACAATGGAAAAGTTCAAGGAGTTAGATTGTGTGAAAAAAAATTCACCTCACAGAGAATCGAAAAACCTTGAATCACAAATAACAAAACTTTAACAACTTGGAAATTCAAATAAAAATCTCAAAATGCAACTAATTGTTCACCACTTATAAATTATTTCATAAATGACAAGTTCACAACACTTAGTAGAAGTGGTCTGAGCTTTCATCTGTAAAACATTATCTCAACAATGAATGAAGAAATATTTAAAATAAGGTGTACACCATTTGTATATTTATCATGTAGATCAGAATATAGTTATCTCGTCCTACTCAGTGAACTAACCTAGTACGGACGTGCAGCTCAGCATACCACATAGACAAATAATGTAAGCACTGAATGTCACCATGAATGTATAAGCCAAATTAGATTTAATTCTGCATAAACTGTGAATACAGTAGTAAATTACTACTAGTAATGTATGTCATATTGTCTTTCATGTTAAAATCACTTCAAACCAACCTAATATGGACATTAATTGAACGCCGTCGAACATTTTTAGTTTTCACAGAACAATAATTACTAAGAAGATTATTTTTGAGAAGATGGAAGATGAAGTCTATGAGATTGTGTGTAAGGCTGACAGATCTTTTTTTGACAAACCGAACTTAAAGATGAATTCTTAGCAGCAAATATATTGTTATCTGATGATTTGAAACAGCAGATGCCAGCCAATTATATCCAGCTATAAACTCTGTCCGGATGTTTCAACAGAGGCAGCTACAATTCATATTTTATGTTTGTATTTATAGAAATAAACAGGATTTATTAATGAATGTACACCAGGAAATACTTCCTAGAATAGTAGATCATGTCCAAAAATCATTAATTTCACATTATAAATTCATCATATCAGATAAAATTAACATCTAAACATACATATTCTGGCAATTCATTTATTTACTGATAAGACTTATCCTTCAATGACTTGGCAAAAGAAAAAACTTGACCTTTTTTTACAAGAGCATGTCAGATAACACTGAACTTTTAAGTATCAGAGAGGATAGTTAAACGGACATCTGTACTTGGTTAAAAAAATAGAACAGCCCCTTACCTCTTTCTTTGACGGGGTCCCTATTTTCATTATTGCACATTTGTTCAGAGTGTTGAGTCGCCTGGAAATATAAGAAATAAATCACATATAAAAAAAGCCAAAAAATAAAATGTGGACAAAATGTGAAACACAACATAAAGAATGAAACAGATGCCTTTAAAAATCAACAGGTCATAAATTAAAGTAATACTTGAAATAATTAACACGTACCTCTGCCATACTTTGACAGTGAGAACAAACCTTTTAATAATTTAGTAGCTAAACAATAGCCGATCGAAATCAAATGATTATTTCATCCTCTCATCTGAGATTAAGGATGAAATGATGTAAGTCACATATATATAATAAAGAAACCAATGTGACTGAGGTCCATCCTTCAGGTATGGCAAGAATAAGGTAACACCATACATACAAACCACAGCTGTTACTGATGATGAAATATTAACGCAAATCCTTTTTTATATAGAAAGTTACCACCAAGTCTTTCATGAACTGTATTTTTACTATTTTACCATACATCAACAGTTTTTACATAATTATTGTATAATAAATGGAAACACCAGCATATTTTCCCTTAATTGGAAAAAAAACTAAACAACATATTATAAACAAATTTCTCCAATCTCAGCAGAATTAAGTCCATTAATGATACCACAGAAGACAATTTATGGTTATAATTAAATCCCCCACCCACATTAACATGAACCTTCCATCAATTAATAATCGTAAAATCCTATCATCAGCAGTTCTTATTTATTTAAAAGTGTTTATATGGAAATCATACACTGTAAAAAAAATCTTCTTAACTGCCCACACAAATCCTTGAAATATATCATTTCTCCCAGCCAGACCATGATAATACCATTGATTTTTACATAAAGTGACAAGCAGTCTTTGACAGACCTCCCACACATGAACAAAACAACATTAAAAAACAATTAGAAGAAAATAGGTTAACATCAATCAACTACAAACTTAAGAAGAAGAAAAAACAAATAAACAATTTGATATTTGGTTGAATATTAAAAAGGTAGTTCCATAATTGGGTAACTTAGGAACATAAAATGGACTATACATGTAAAAGTATCAGTCTTATTCCGTTGACATACAGGGAGCATCATCGCAAATTATTATGTCAACTAATTTTTACAAAAATATAACTTTGAAATATCCAAGTTTATGTATAACATATATAAGTTTTAATTAGATTATAGGTAATGGTATAGAGTCAAACTAACAATCAGGTTTAAACAATAACATAATACATGTATTGTTTATTTTCATTAAAAAATGATTTAAAAAAACTCACCATAATAAGTTATCAAACTCTAACAGGAGAATATCATTATCCACAAACATTCTCCTCTAATACTTTATGTTCACAATAAAGAAAGGACAAACTTATACTATGACCATCAGATCAAGTTTACTAAACTCAGATCCTAATTCCAATCCACAGATTGAAATACTACGAATCTCACCACATGTTTTCTAACTGAATGAAACTAATTACGAAGATAACTCCAACCTTAGCGATCACATACAGTACACTGATGACACGTCAAACAAACCCTTCAATAATATGTAAAGATACTGACACGTGAGTGAGCCGATTAGGACAAGACACTTCTCTCTTGATATAGGGAATTAAACTACTTGACTAACTTGATTGTCAATGCAAAACAGTAAGAATTCAAATTTGTCAGCACGTATTCTCCGATTTTGACCAATTTATAACCCGAATTGATACTCATTAGAAGTTTGTCACTTAGCACTAGATCGGGTCAAGATCTCTAAATAATGATTTACATATCAAAACACTGAAATAGAATCCTAGACAAATATTTGTAAAAATTACTAAAAATGTTGTAAATATTTCTTATCGTACACTGAACTTCGTAAACAGAAATTTCACGCCTAGAATGTCTTTCTTCACAAGAAATCTGACTAAAGTTGTCAACAAGAATTTATACCTCCAGCTAAGTTCAAACAATGAAATCTTAAATTCAAATAATGACTAACATTATACACTAAACCTTGTGGTACATTGTTTTCCAGTTATAGTTATAGATGACCCATAGAGAGCACCATGCGGTCATCTTATTCAAACACCATTACACCGACTTTTAAAGTTAACGAGTGTACAAATGGGAACAAAATTGACGTCATTACAGTTGATAGTCAAGTGCTTATCAGAAAGATTTTAAACTTATCAAAGTTTGTATATTTAAATGAAAAATCTTCTTATCCACAAACATTGATATACAGTTGAATAAATTAAATGCTATAAAAGGTCTGCACTGGCAATTAACCTTGTCTATTGGCAATGTTTTTATCATATGTTGATTTAAGCGTGTGTGAAGTAGAGCTATATTTGGGTTCTTTAATCGTTTTTCTCTTAGTTCTAAGCCTACAGCTTGGACACATCCATTAGCATTAAGTCAATTGAACCAGTCCAATTTAAATAGTTGAAATTAAATGACTATTTGAACAGGGTTAATAGAATGATAATTATACTGTTTGAAGTGTACGCTAATTACGAAATATCTGAACTAAGTAAAAACATATACAATCATATGGAACAACATCTCATTAAACAAAATGTCACAGTCGTAAATAGTTCCATTGCTTGATATCTAAGTCATGATAAATCTTTTTTTTTTACAAAAATTAGAACAATTAAAAGGACATTAAAAACCTTCTGTTTAATGCATTAATGTTAAAAATTATCATTAAAAAATACATTAAAATTTAATCATCACTGAGTTAAAAGTTGAAAACTGACCATAAAACAAACCTTATAAAAAGTAAATCAATATTATTAATATCCTCCACAAAAATAAAATCCTTCAGAACACATTTCTTGCTATCTCTTACAGTCGTTTTATCTTTTACTTTCATGGTTCTTTGAGCTCCACATAAACATTCAAACTTCAATCTTTTCACAAAAATCATTCATTGAGTTGTAAAAATAAAATCACCAAAACATTGATCACTTTGATTCTATTGAAGAATTTGACATCTAGCACATTAGGTACTCTCTTTACTAATGAACATATCACACAATTATCTAACAACTACAAAATATAAAGACAAGACACCTTAAAAAAAGACTTCCTCACTTTTCTTGATTTTAGTTTTTGATAAATAAACAAACAGAAGATTACTATCTCTCCATTAAGAGACATGAAGCCTATGACAGGAGCCACTTAGACAAAGTTAATTACAATTAAAACTCTTCATTCACATTACATTTTAAGGACCAATTTCCCATTTCCAGCTTTCCTGACCCCAGGACTAAAGACCCTAGGGGCAACATTATCTTCTTTAATAGGGACTGAACCATTTAAACAACAATGGAGCAATATTTTTTCCCTGTCACATAGATAATTGAATAATAAACTGAACATTGGACATAAAAATGTAATGTTTTATTTTATAGTAGTCAGGTACACTATGATTAAATACCTTTAACAACATCAAATTAAAGCAAAATTGGTCAATCAAGTGTCAGTGTTAACTGACCCAAACATTGCGTAAAAAATCGAGGTAATTTATTGCAGTGAAATTGCTCTACAGAATTTTCACAACAAAGCAGTGTTTTATGGACCGGAGTAAATCATTTATGGACTGATTTCCTTTTCATTAAAAGTCTATTTTTACGGGGAATGAAGTTTTAAGTTGATTTGACACAGTAATGTAAGGCTTATAATTAAGTCAAGTTGTTATAGGGATTAAATTTCAAGTCATTAAAGTAAACTATTTGTACTTATATGGCCAACATGTTTGTTAACAAGTAACACCATTTAGTATAAACGCTTTGATCAACAAGTTTTTCATCAAAAGAGAAACAGTTGGTTTGACAACTGCTCCAGATTTTTACATCTCAGACTCATTTTAAGCACTCTATGATCTGTGTAAATTGAAAATGAATTTAAATGAACAGAATTGGAAAAATATGAAATTTTCAGGGTAAACATTCAATAGCTACTTCAACTGAACACTCAGTTCAGGTAAAATATCAAAGACTACAAAATTTGTCAATTTCTGTCAATCAAATGTCCATATTAATCATCTAGAGCTGACAAAATTAGGGGACAAACTGTCCGGCTATTTAAATGAATAGTGTCAGTTTTTCCTTAATCATGTCCATCATATTGTAAAATAATACCCTGAAAGCAATGGACAAAATCACTCACAACAAAACATGTAAGGAATGTTTTATATAAAGTGTTATAAACTGATAACAATTGAAACTTCAAAAGAACATGTATCTAAGATATGTATCTATTTCTCCTATAAAGTCAAATTGGTAAGTACTTGTTAATGAGGAAAACAAACATAAATATACTGGCTAGGTTACAGAGGGGGGTATGAGTTATTTCTCACAATACAATATAAAGTGACCTAAAATCTCAAGGCTTTTTTCATAACATTTATGGTATAAAAGAGATATTTCCTAATAAGGGTATGAGAATAAAGATGTTTCCTTCACTTGGCATCAATGAGGCCAGAGAAAATAGTAGTAAGGCTCAAATAAGTTTTAAACTGGTGTGACATTTAAAAGGTCACACAATCAGCCATAAGTTAATTGTATGCAACGTTTTTGAAATTTCAATAATAAACTTGTATTTAATACTAACTTAATTTACTGGCACATTTACATTCTCTGCTAAAAATGAGAAATTGCTAAAATATGAAATTTTTTGTCTACTTAACACATGAAAAAGAGATTAAGCCTTAAAAAAAATAACAATAATTAAACAATACCGTCAGTAAGTCTCACCGTAAAATTGATTTCCAAAATTCTCAATACATTAATATCCACGGATAAAATAAATTTCTTCCAACTGCGACACTTGGCATACACAAATAGGGAATAAAAGGATGATAGAAGTCAGCATTCATATATACAACCTACATGTTTGACCTACACACACCTAATGCTCACAAAGTTGATGACAATATACGGTAACTAAACCATCATGAGATGAGAAGAACGACAACAATACAGCACACCCACTCACATTTGTATCATAATATCAAATCTTGACCATTCAGACTCTCAGATATTGGAGTACGTTAATCAGCGATTTCTATCTCCATTTATAGAACGGCAGTTATCTCTGCTGTCATGCTTCGACCAAACAAGACTTTTTATAAACAATGATGTGAACAATAACATAAACAATTCTGAACATTTAAAGCCTTTATTTACATATTTGGTGTTTTTGTAAGTTATTGGCAACAGCAGCTACCAGAATGTGTTTCCTTTGAGACCAGGCACCATTAAGACTAAACAATGGTGCCAAACGATTATGGCAAACGTCTAGCATATATATTTATAACAATAGAAATAAAAAAAAATCAATTCTTTGTCTATAAATTCCTAAACAGCTGTTTTCGTGGAACATGCATGCAAAGTTTACCAGAAATATGGTGAAATGATGAGTCACCACACACATAAGGCAGAGACTTTAACTACAATCAAAGAACTGAAAGTATATATGGAAGCTGAACATATATAGACTTGCACTGCATGGAACGGAAACCAGTTTAACATTTTGCATGGCGGATGTAGAAAATTTATTACTTTGGTCTGCATCAAAATTCATGAGCACCAAGTGAGTGACGGCAATGGAAAGCTGAGCTATCATTCAGGTGCCAAAAAATAAGACCATATTTTGGTATTTTTGGGAGTTTTTTATTAGACATTTTTATATACTGGTAAGTAACATTATCATGATCATCATCCATCAGATCATTAGAGTTTCAAAACCATAGAAGTTTTAACATCATTGACACAGCCATAATAACCAACCTTGGCATGTCGTTAATAGAGTCTATAATAATTAAAATTCAAACAGCTGGCTATTCCTTCGTTCTGTGGTCTTTCACTCCACCCTATCCAGCATATTTATCAAATAGATGTACTAAGAAAGTACTGTAAATCATACAGAGAGAACAATACTGCTGTCAGTACAGCCACAGTTTGTCACCATTTGATACATTCAACAAATTCATTATAATGAAATTAAAGCTCCTAAAATGGACCCAATATGTTACAATATTGTGGACACAGTTAAAAGTTGACAAGAAAGATTTAAGTGGTCATTAATATTCCAGATCATGTCTTGACCGCTGGACTGACAACGAAGCAGTTACTTTCTAATGGTCAGTACAGAAGTCCAAGACAAGTGACATGATCATCTGATGGATATAACTGATTAAGAATATGAAAAAGTTCAACTCTGGAGGTCCTGTCATCTATTGACCTTTAACCCTATATCCGTCCATATTTAAATTTCTTTATACTATTTTTATCAACTTAAATCATCAGACACAGATCATATTCTCAAATAAAACACATTAAAATTAAAACATCTGATTAAATTTCTAAAAAAAAAAGATATGCAGTATTAAATTCAAAACTTCTTAAGTTTAAACAAGGAAAAATACAATCAACTTTTTACCATCCTGTGTTGTCCAGTATGAAGAATGAGTCAGATTTTTAATTTCAAAATAAAACTAATTGAATCACATCTGTATCAAACACAATATCCTTCAAGTTTTGAATGTCACTAATTTCCAAACAGTTCTAGTTCTAATCACCAAGTTACAAAATAGTAAATCACAAAATTATGACTCATAAAATAGTATATTCCAAATACTTCAATGGAACCATTTGATAACTGGAGTAAACATTATATTGCCTCATTTAATTTCACCCAAAAAATTCACTACATGATTAATTCGTAACAGATTACAAACAAAAGATCAAAAGAATATATCTATACTAAAAACAGATCATGTTACCAATGCATTGTTTCAAGTTAATCAATGACAAAATAATGACGAAATACGATACCATAAGTTACAATATTTAGGGTATATCTTTATAATAAGACTGTTTGATATTAGGTTAATACGACACAGACTTAACAATTAACTACATGTACAATATTCATTGATACTGGTTCCTATTAGTTGAAGTTAACAATCAATAATTAGTTACCAGACAGGGATCCAGAACTGTATTAAATACTACAGATTCATATTCTTTTAATCAGATTTAAACCAAATAAGATGCCATCCATTTGATATTTGTCTGAATGCATCAAGATTGTAACTCGTTATTTTTCAAATTTAGAGATACAATCAAGTTCAAATACACCACCAAGTTACATCATGCTCTTCATTTATAACTGAAACTAAAGCATTATACATTTTTATCTTCCTTTTGAAACCATATTACATTGTAGCCGCCAAGAAATGTGAAAACCGTGACTGAATGTACATATATAATGTTTCATCATTGATTTGTAGAATTATGACATTACAGAGAAAACACAATGAACGTTACAATACCTGAACAGCGACTGTATATCATCCTTATCCAAAAATTCATGGTCCTTTTCTACAGAATCTATGTCCACTGGAAACTGACCATCTGTAATATAAACATACAATATTAAATATACGATTGGAAACAATTAAAGATGTGGTTGCACAACAGGCTGCATTTGATTGGCTAATATGGTTGGTACCAGGTTCAGAGTAAATAAAGGTACATGTGCGGTTAAAAAAAGCAGATCTGAGTAAAAGACAAGGTGTGACATTTAGTGGCACAATCTACGAAAGGGTCTGTACACACTGAACACCAAGGCACAATATCATTCCATGGCAATGCAGAATAAAATCAATCTGGCACCAAAAGCACTTAATTGCACTGAATCAATGACCAAACAAATCTGTCATAGAGGCTGATTGATCAACCAAAAAAAGCAGATATCTACAGTAAATGTGTGACACTGTGCCACAACCATGTTAAAGGATTACATCAAACATTAATCAGTTTTGTCAATGACAGGCACCAACCACACCCTATGTAATTATCCCAAAACAGGGATACTTCTACTGTTCAACACAATGCATTACATCAATGGCAGTAAATTAGGATAGTCATGAACATGAATGATACCAGTTATCATGTACATGTATAAATAGATATGGTGTATCTATATACTGGTACATGTCTCCCTGTCATTTACGGAGGATTATTGTCACAGAATTGTCATCACGTCATGTACACTAAGTAACACAGACATAAGTGGAATATTGTTGATAGAGTAAAGTTAACATATTAAGTAATTGTTACCCAGGGGTAGGTAGGGAAATTAGGGAATGAGAACATGATTGTGACTTCAAGTCAGGTACCAAAGTGACCTACCAGCAACTATAATCATCTGAGGTACAGCAGGAACAATTTAAGAACAAATTTAATGCAGTAATGGTTTGAGCATTAAAAAGATATTTACATAATACAATCAATTACAAATAAATTGAAAACAAAGCAGAATTTGTCCTGCAAACAAGTGGCACATATTACATTTTTGTATTAACAAATAATATAATTTTTTAAAGTTTTAATTTCAATTTTTGTTTAATAAAAATAACCAAATATGAAGAAAGGAATCAAAGTTTTGTGAAGTTCAGAAAAATAAAGATAGACCAACCTTTGACACAGCAATTAGTGATGAGAACAAGAAGAATATCTAACATTTTATCACAATAAAGTCTCCAGAGAAATGTGCTCTTCATTATTGTAATCCTAATCACATTAATTGAAATGATAATTATTGCAGATGCAGTGACATGGGTGGGGTAAACACAGAATACCCAATCTATATGCACATATATTTACCATACACTACAATTGAAAACTGTGACGATACATATTATTGTCATACAGAGAAACTGCACTAAGGTGCATTGTTTTATGTTTATGTAATCATTATGTATAGTTGAGGGATATTAATGGTCAGTGTTTCAAATGTCATTCGTCATCAACCTAAATGTGACAAACATGACCTCCAATGACTCCGAGTCAATTTGAAACAAAAACAACAATTATGAGTGTTGTCATATCAATAGTGTATTTGTATTTTATTTTGGTGAACAATATAGATTCATATAAGCATGAATTTTATATCCTTGTATTAAACATTTGAGTAATTATTCAATATAAAATGGGAAAAAAATCCAAGTATTTGATTGGTCAATCCATGTATTAGGTCAGTGAGTGCATCATTACGTCCCAACTAAATATAGTAACATAAACTATATCATATTATAGGTAATAGAAATCTAATTGACAGGTTTATTGCATTTGTATGACACCTAGTTAAGTTAATTACCAATTAAGTCAATAATTTTATATTCTTCAAGGTGTTAACAATGACAATTATTGTTTATATAGTAATCAGTGAGTTTACGTCATTTATGAAACAAAAGATGGACTTACGTTCTTCAACGTCATACTAGGGGTAGCCTATAAAACTCATATAATTAAATAACCAAAAACTACTCTTATTAATACCTATTTTATCATCCTTCAGTTAGTTACTTTTAACGTTAATAAGAACAGGTAATATAACTTTACCTTATCTTTTCTTTAAAATGTTTTGAAATTCATCTAAAAAAACAACTTACTGGCAATTAATTAAAATCAATCAGTTAAAATGAAATTTATTTCAGGATTTCAAACACAATAATGTACAAAGTGACAAGAAAGAGTCAGTAGCATAAAAAAATAGAGGTCATGACTGAAGGGGGAGGGGGTATATAACTGATACAAAATGATAGTCAAAGAAAAATATTTGTTAATAATGTAAAGCTGACTAATTTTCAAGTACCCAGAATGATATTAATTAACAACTTCTGGTACAGTTTAAAACAACTCTAGAGATTATGTTGAGAATAATGAACTAGAAAACATCTCCCACAGTGCCAATGAATACATCGCTTGAATGATGTCACATGAAATTAATATCCAGTATAATTACAATATCACAAGGTATATTGACCGCAATTTTCTTACAAGCTCAGCTATAGGTAACATAAATAGGTCTCGAGAGATCTAAATATTCTTCTAAAATAGAACCAGACTCCAATACAGGAAATTATCTATTTGGAAATGGTTCAAATATATTCATAAATGTCTATAAATGGTATTTAATAATTCAGATAATAATTAGAAGTACCAAAAATAAATGGTTTACATTCATCAGGGGAAATTGTAGGAGATGAGTTCAGTATAGTCCTTTGTTGATAAGCAAATATATCAAGCCAATATGGCACTTAATCACTTTATGACCAAATAGTGTCAATTAAAACAACATACGAATCCATAGCCAAATACATATCTATATATATTCTACATAAAATGTAAAAGATTGTGCTGAGTCAAGAAAAATATATCAAAAACCTATGTGATGTTAATAAAAATTTTTTATTATATTTTCTATACGTATTTATGACAAATTGTCAAATCCAACCATACCATTGCATACTATGCTTTTTTACATTCAATTCCATTTCAACAACCCTACAATGTTTATCCAATGCAGAGCACTTGTCGTATCCAATTTAAATTAAACACTTAATACTCCAAATGCAGACAATGTTACAAACTACAGATCTCCAGGTATCAGGCATGAAAACATATCCTTGTCATAAGATCAACGAAGCTCAACGTTCAAAACAAACAAAATTTACCTACAATGTACAACAATATGGAATATACCACTCTCTACAATGGAGTTCTATTTCCTACACATGATAATATAGTTGTTCAAATGTTCAGAAAAAAAAAAATATTAATAGCACCTGACACTAAATTGAACATTTGACATAATCTTCTTTCTTCAATGCCAGCTGCATCACAGATGATTAATCAGCAAACAACCAGTCACTACAAAGCTACCCGACTCCCAACTCTGATATTACTGTGAGTCAATTCGGTCATTGTGTCCCACGTAACGGTTATATTTAGTCATAATTTATTAATCATCAGTCCTGTTATTAGCATTAAAGGTACAGAAGCTAGTTCTTTGTCTCGGGGCTTGATGATTTGAGAATTAGACCAATTACCATAAAGGCTGTTCTCAATGATAATGACACATCAGATGAAGTAGAAACACTGGATAAATGGCTGACTAACTCTGTACCTCAGGGTATCTCTTCCATAAGAGGATCTTTCACACGTGGGGTATAAATGGATACAAATAGAAACCTCAATTATCAAAGTATCAATTAATTAAATACCTGACATAATCCAAACTGAACAGTTGGTCTCACTGATATTTCTCTGAGTCTAAATCAATATGAAATTGTGTGTCTTTCTTATGATGAAAAGGTGAATACGCAATTATGAAAATGGTAAAAAACAGCCTCCAGTATTGATTGCATGGAAACATTGGACAATATTCACAATGAAATTTAACATCTGATTTGGTTGCATATGAAGAATAATTAGCATAAAGCAAGAAACTGCAACAGCTTTTCCCATGCCTCACTGACGAAGTCAAAAATCAATTAATACAACATGAAATGATATATGAGAGTGTTGAACATCCAGAGCTATAATCAATTCAACTTATGTAAGAACAAATAGACTCAAGTAACTACATGTTACCTATAAATTTATCATTCAGATTTATTAATACCATATAAAACAAGAGGGCCAAGATGGCCCTATATCGCTCACCTGGGAACAATTACACTCAGGTGAGCTAAAAAATGCAAATATTGTCAGATGAAAAAAATCTAGTCGATTAATCCTACTTGTAATAAAACTGAGCACTGGTACTAAGGCATAATAAATGTGCCTAGATATTAAATTTCGTACATTCAGACATCATAGGTAATGCCTTAACTCCAAACTATAACCAAACAAACCAATATAAGATCAAAAAATATAAATACAAAAGCTGCGAAAAACATTTTATTGGTCAAACACCAAATATAGATATAATGCTTATACTTCTGAACATTATGTCTAACAAAAATTGCCCAAACAAGGCCATTAAACTTGAAATGAACTTTGTATGACATGAAACACATCATATGAATTACCCAGATTACAACATAGACAGACATTAATGTTTTCATGGATATTGTCTAAATTGATTACACATATTTTTCATGTCAGTGATATATCTAGCACCCCCAGTAATGGACATATTAGCTTTACCCACCTCATACATTAGAATGTCATATTTTAATGTGTAATTTGTAACCTGAAATTTCGCTTCTGCCTCACATTTGTAATGTGGTCCTATGGGTTCTGTACAGTCTACAGTATTTTCAGTCACACAACACGTTAGGGACATTATACCTTACCATTAATTAATCTGTTAACTTTCACAGTTACAAAAAATATCTGCCTACTTTGCTATATTACGAATGTGTGCACTTCAGAAGCTAGACACAATGACTTTGGATGCAACACCATCAGATGAGGTGCATGCATCCTGTTCAAATCTTGACCCCCCCCCCTTCCTGAACAGTATTGAACCAACCTTGTTGCTTTGAGTTAAAAGAAAATGTAAAAATATAATAGGTTCATAAATTACATCTGAATTTTATTTGTACAGAAATAGTAAGTTCTTACCAGTATTTGTTAGCCATTCCATTTAGCATAAAATAAACAATTATCCATCCAATCAAACATAGCAGAATTCCATCTAAATCTCCAGAATAAAGACTTCCATCATAGACTGAGAACTCAGTACAGATCAATGTCTTCATACAAATCCAAACAAAATCAATCACAAAAGAGCAGGTAGCTTTAACAGATCAATAATGAAAACAGAACCATATGAAAATGTGCCACATTCTAACTCACAGTCCAGAAATTACTATCAAGAACATAATTATCCCAGTGCTGAGAAAAACAACACCTTTTCAAGGCAATTAGAAGCTTAATTGGGCAGCTTACTAACTGGATAAGATGGTAAGAAGCTTTACCAGCATGTTTTCATATATGTTCAGTGACATGGAGAGATTTCGAAGCTCTAGATGTTTGTTACGTTTAAGGATCAATACATTGGTTCAACAGCTGGCTGTATGGATTCATAACAAGACTATTTCTTTAGATGTCTGTCAGTATAGGAAACACGTATAACAGCCCACATTCTCAATACAATAGTTACATGTCTGTGATCTAAGCCTGCCATTGATGTCCGTGACAAAGAACAACTCAAGCTGCATTTGAAACAACCAAGCTCTTTTATTTTCAGGCCCCCCTGAAGTAAAATCGCAACATTAAAAGGAATGAGATGCTTTGATACACAGAGTTCTTAAAAGCAATGAAAATATCTGGTTTTCCAAAATGACTTGTACTGTATCATTCTAAGCCATGTGATTGTGTCATTATCCAGAGGTCAATGAAATATGATAATAAAAATACTTTAAAAATGAATGACATGATGTTGAAATAATTTATTTGTGTAAAGCATACAATGGTACAAGTTGTTTTTAATAAAAAAAATGAAGATATATATAATTTCAAACTGACTTATTAAAATGATATATTTCCTTCTAAAAGTGCAAAAATATCAAGCAAATGATAAGGCAAATATCCAATGACTCTAAGGTACATCAACCTGGCATGTTTATTGTAATTGAAGCCACAAAGTTGCATGTTTGTTTGTATCATTTGCAAACCGCAATTACAAGCTAATTCATGTTTTTTTAACTATCATTACACCTACATCACTTACTGACATGTAATTGAATCACATTCGGAAATAGAAACTTTAAACTACAGTGACATTGTGTTAACATCTACGTCCACAATGACTTTGTTCTGTTTGTCATGGCCATTTTCTTGCTTAAACTTCCAAAGGGTCATGACGTGCCAGCATTGAACAAAGGTTTCATTAAATGGACCTTGTTTAGATTTTAACCATCCAGAAATCCTGAGCCGGGCAAGAATAAACATAGTGCACATACCAACGATTTGCTATCAAATATCTAGAGATTTTATCAAACAATATTAGCGTAAATCTATATCTTAAGAAAACAATGGTATCGTAATACTTGATCTAGCTACAATTTAAATCTACCGTACAGTAATGAAATACAAGCAAAACTGCAACAAATAAGACTATTCAGCATGTTCAAAGCCTTCTTCACAGTATGACTGACTATCAACCGTACCTGGTTATTTTCTTAACCGGACTTGAACAATACCTGTCAGTAATGCTACTGACATTTTTATGTAAAGTTATCAAAACTATAAAGTAGAGTGATACCATCTCAAGCCACAATACTTGATTTGAGCGCAAGCAAACAAGCAAAAAATAACAAAAAAATAACAAAAAATACTTATCTAAAAAAATTAAGTACAAAAATGGGCAAAAAATATTTTTTTGTTTAAAAAATTAACAATGAAAATTGGGTGTATTTAGTGCAGAAAACTGGTTTTAAACTTGAAACACTCAACAGATTATTGTACATTCACTTAGCTAAAACTCAAAAATTAAAATAAACTTGACATAAATGAATAATAAACATCAAATAAGGCAGAATATCATTAAGTCAATGCCCACCTGTTGTAGATCTTAGGATTCAACCAGCCAGTTCTAATACTTTAATCCAAGCTAATAACTTTTATTAGTGAATTTTAGATAACTTTGTACCATTTCCAAAAGGCTAATGATTTTAATGTTGTATCATTTATCACAAAGAAATCCCAGTCACCCTTTATACATTGAATTAAAGTTCAAAGTAGAAACAAACAATGATCAAAGAAATACATCCATAAGATCAAAGTAGCATGAATAAAGTAACAAGTAAACAACAGAATAAGTATCTATTTATATCTATCCGATTTACTGTTATGAAGATAACTATTTTTGATTGAACGTTAAATACTTAAAACATCCTTTTAAGGCAAAAATACGTACATAAAATTTAAAAACAATGGACATGTGACGAACGGACTTGAACTGAGTAAAAGTCGCATGCAGAAATCTAAAGGAGAAGCACTTTAAACAATCATATCCGCCTACAAACAAGGAAAATAATATTTCTTCATTGAACATGTACTAGTACATAAAACAGTGAGTATCAACCATAGAATCTTAGGGTATTTTGAAACTGCCATTTCAAAATCTGTATAGCATCTGCACTATCAGACGTCCACATACCACACAAAACTGTCAGGTACAGAAATGAGCCTGACAGTAATTCATCAAAGTGGTAATATTAAGTTGAGATAGAACAAAGCAATAATGGTACAAACAACAAACATTTCTGAAGAAAATATAATGTTTCAGCTTTCAAAAATGTTTGTTGTTCAGTTCATGGCCTCATATTTCTTAGGATTCCTTTCTTGATGGCCATAAACTTTTCACTCAGATATGTTTGGTTTGACATCATACACTTTTTCAAATGTCTCCATTTTTTTCCATCAGCAGCGAATGAAATTTGCACCAAAATTGTTTTGACTGACAACACTCCAAATCTTTCTGTCATGTTTAAGGACTCAATACCAAACACAATCTCCTTTCCAACTGATGAAAAACACTTCATGAAAATGTATTTGGCAAAATAAAATATGTACCAAGTGCATTTACCAGGAAATATTTGGTACTTGCAATGTACTAGATTTAGAATGATATAATGATAAACAGGAAAAAACAAATCAAGTCATGTAAGAAATTTCAAAATTAAATATGAAAGTGAAACAGGAAGTGAATATGAATCGTGCAGCCGATCATGTACTGTGACAAATATATGTAAAGTGATCGAAATATCATACACTTAAAACATCACATAAACCAGTACCTCCAGACAAGATGAGATGATGGGCAGTCATTTGTTTAGTTCTACCTAAGAATTTTCTTCATCTTCAATTTTTTTTGAATAACACAACTTATATTATAATTTGCAAGACCCACTCAGAGGACTGTTACAGGCAAATTTATGAGTCAAACAAATTAGATACAGTGCAACCTCTCCAAAGTAACACACGTTGGGAGTAGCAAAAGTATGCTCTTGTTGAGAGGTTGTTGCACTAGAGAGGTTAAATTCATAGTTAAAATTGTGCAGTGTGAAAAAATTAATAAAATTATAGTTGTTGAAGGGAGGTCATTGCTCAAGAGAGGGCTGCTCTGAAGAGGTTGTACTATAATTGAATTAAGCTTCAACTCCATTCATTGCAAGCTTGATGGGAACTCAGGGGACTGTCACAGCTAGATTCATTGATTATAATCTTTTCTAACCATTTATGAAGACCTTCCCCAAAAGTCAAGTAATTAGGTATACAAAACAACCTTCCTAAATATAACAATAATAACAGGTTTTAAATTACAAAATACTTAATTTTGAGGTATTTCTTCACAATGACTTTATGACCACTATACTGTAACAAACAGTATCATGTCATTCATGCCACGCTTTCATATAGTTAATGATTAATTGTAATGAATTAACAGTTGGCAGAATAAATAATGTAATACCTCACTCAAGTAGAAAAATAACAGCAATTAACAATTTGGCTAACAACTGTTAATGTACAATTTGACCGTAAAAAAGCAATTATTGTGACAATTTTTTTTCATTCATTTTTTCCTTCATATAACAGACCTTGCACATTCGTGATACAGAATAGTTAATTCATTGGAGTATTTTCTCTAATTAATTCTTATAGAAAAAATACGCACAAAATTATTTAACTTTGTCGTTTCAAAGCCTTCAGACTGACAATCCTTGATACATAAGTAAACGACAGAAAAATGTCCATTCGTCTTTGAACAGACGTATGAGAAAACGCTTACATCATTAATCGAGGGCTCAGCGCAACACTGTCGTAACTTGTTCTTATTTCCATTTGAGTTACGACACTGTTGCGTTGAACCCTCGTTATGATGTGATGGGTGGAATAAATTTATGAAATAAAGTATGACAATTATAATTCATTTTTAACAGATAATTTATTAAATACAAACGCCCTTTATGAAGTTTGTCTGAAGTGAGTCTGTAGTTAAGTACTAAAGGTTGTAAGCTCCGTGTACATCAGGAATTAATCAAAACTGAAGCTCATCAATTCCAGACCTAATGAACTGATTGCTCAAACTAATGATGCCATGACCATGCCTGACCAAAGTCAGCCAAAATTTTTGACCACAGTGGCTCAAATTTTTTTAGTCAATGTAATTGATAAGAGACCGTTCATACTGACAAAGGTACAGATCTATAAGCTGAATTCTAGCCTTGATCTAATTCTCCTGCATATAAGACAAACCTATCTTCAATACAATGAACTAACAAAACACACATAGAAATGCTCTTACCTTCATAAAGCTGGGCATACTGAGGAAATCCTGTCTCTCTTAACCATCTACAAGCTTCTATTGCTTCAATTTCTGAAAATATAAAACAATCAAATCATTAAAATTAGTTAAAGCACATCATTTTATATGTACCGGTACCTATTAATGTTGATAGATAAAATACACTCAGTCACATGGCAGAAGGACTCACAGTTCCAAATATAGGGTGTGTGTCAGAAAGACCTTATTTACTGGAGATATGACATCAGGGCTCGGGTAGCCTCATTAATACTATCAGCACAAATGGGCTCACTTGACAATAAATGTAAGTCATACCAAAATGTCTAATTTTCACAAATTAGAAATAAAACAAGTGTAATACATACACTATCTAATTCACAAGTACCATCTAAATAGTTCAGCAAAAAGTTTAAACTACATTGTATAACTGCAAAGTATATTTAAGTTGAAGAATCGTAATCTTTGTCTTGCCCTTTTAAAGCCAGAAAAATTAATTTACATTACAAGTTGTTCAAAGCTGACATTAATCTAATGCCTTGTATTTGATGAAAAGAATTTGATATCAGTCCAAATATTTAATTGAATTATTTTAATGCATTGTGAAACTAGACAGCTATCAGCTCATAGTCTTTCACGCATCAAGAAATTTACTAAATCGAAAAATGTAATGATATAGCAATTTATGTTTCATTCTAACATTATGTATGATAATGTTAGTGATGTACGTTGGTTTATAAAAATTGTTCGATCATATACTAACAAAGGCACACCTCTACATCAAATATTAATATCTTGATAAATCTATTTATCATGAAGTATCAAATAACAGCTGTGAATATAATACAGGCAGTTATATTGTATTATAAAATATTTGTACGTCAGTCAACCCATGTTTACTACAATCACAGGGCAGCCTTCAAACAACAAGCCACTGTTATCAAATCAAAATTAAGATTTTGTTTAGTATGATAATATCAATGAAAATGTTATGAGCTATTATGACAAATTTACAAATAAAAATAACATTGAACTGTCAGCTAAAGTTAATTACGCAACATTTTACTTAAAAGCAAGGGCAGACAATCACATGAGTAATGTGTTTGTCAATCTAATTAAATTTCATTCATTTTTTCTTTATTACACATTTATCTAAATGAAATGGTAGTGAATAGTTCTGTTTAAATTACACTGGATGTGACTTAAGAAATAAAGTCAAGAAAAATTATCTCCCCTTAAATACTTTGCTCTCAACTAGATTAACTCCCTTTACAAATATTAGCATAACATACATCATATAGAAATACTAGCGCACAACTACCTCATAACCTCAATATGTTATCAGTCGAAAGTCAAACATTACCAAAGTCTTACAAATAGAATTATGATTCTGTATGATTATATTATCAACAGGTTTGTAAGCAAATTACTTGACAAGGTTCACAATAAATGATAAAACTTGTAACTTTTCAGCAATTTACAAGACTACACAGGTTACTAGTCCATGGTAGGGCTCCAATATCTACTGATACCACTTCCATTTCTGGATCAAAATGCACAAATACCCCTTCATCATTTTTGTATGTAAACTTGTCCAAGATAAACAATCCACAGGCTGTAATGTTTAATTTTAGTTAAGATTTTAACTAAACAATCAATTACAAATTTGTGTGAAGAGTGAATCACCAATATCTGGTTGAATATTTGATTATTGGAAGTGAAATTTATCAGGATAAATGAAAATGACCATCAGAAGTACCACATATATTCTGTTTAACACCCCTCTTCTAATAAATGCCCTCAACAACATCCTTTGCGAGGAAATGAAAATAATGCCCCACCCACTATCCACGCTTTTATAATCCATCAACTAATATCAATGTGAACAAAATTAAATCATTAAATCAAAATCTTAACATAATGACGAAATATTGTGTAAAATGTAAGCTCGGGCATTTATTAGGTTACAGTTGGTAGGACATGAAGCACCTGTCATCAATTAAAGCCAAGTATGTGTAACTGCTATTTTAGGACAAAACATCATTTCTTACAATAAAATAAGAATTATTTCATTAAGTTTTCAATGGAAAGTATTTATCAGATCTGGGAAATAAGATACATTATTACAACATTATGAAAGTTGCATTGTGAAGATTTTATTACCAATTATCCTAACTTTATCTACGGTATGTTGCATTCCATCACCACCCTAATATTTATTATAATGGTTTAAATAAGTTAAGCTGATGACTAAAAAACAAAAATACACAATTAGTCATAACTTAAGAGATGCCAAATTTAAATTAAAAATGACAATTCAAGATTAAAATTTAGCAAACCAACATTTTCTTTTCCTACATTATGTAGCTCAGATGGTAGAGCATCTGACTTGCAGGTTCGAGCCCTGCATCGGATACATTAATTTCCTCCTATTACAACTAAATACTGTTAACAGTCTAAAGAAGGTATTTATAAGCTACCTGAGTTCTGTAATAAATTGTACAATATTTCTAAAGCATGCAATTTCTTTCTTCATTAAAATCTTTATGAATCGCTTCATGATCAACTAACAAACTGATAACTTAAAACTACTGTACAGTGATATATCCTTAATAATGGCTGTTTCCTACAATATTTTCATTCTTGTAATAAAAAGCAAGTAAACCTACATATGGGTGTGGATATCTTATATATACCACTTTCTCATATACAGAAATGAACATTTTTTAAATCTCATTTGGGAATTCAGTACACAGGAAAAATTAACATCGACTTGCATGAATGTAAATTTTCAACAAAAATTCTTCTCCATACTAAGCTGAGAAAAGCGACAGCTGAATTATCATAAAACTTGGTTTAATAAAATCACACATCGCACCTAAGTCAGAGCCACCATATCGAAGAAAGCTTTCAGAACAAGTAATATTTAGGTAAACCTTTATTAAAAGATTTCTTGGTCAAACACATCCAGGTGATAGCTCTATTTCAAGAGACTACCTTGACCAGTTGACCGACAGCTGGCTGCAGGTATGACATAAGCAAAATTATTCTTATCAAACTAGGTAAGTAGCACTTTTAAATATTATTATAGCCGAATTATTAATAAGAAGTACATATAAGATTCAGGAATGACCGTCAGAGAATACCGCGTATGATGAGTACAGAACGTACATACCATAACACCCTTTCGGTTTCTCTTCACGGAGGTTAAATATGGATTAACCGCGTTAAATTTGCCTTAATGTTTAGGCGATACCAATTTTATTGTTTATATAGCTTTCCCAGTATTACGTCTTTATGATTAGTTTCACTGACATACTTATGTAGTCCTCAGAGTGTCATGGATTTATCTAGGAATGTGATATGATTGGCTTACTATGGCCTCCCCCCTGCAAACAGATGTGTGGGCGTGAGCTTCTTTTAATCTCCATAGGTTACTTCGAACCATAATAAAACAATGAGGATTCTTTAACAACATTGTAAATATTTTTTGTAGGACGAATTATATAATTATGCAACTATTGTATCAGTGTCTTCATTCGGAGTAGAGATACATTAGTTTAGCATCTAACCTATCTAACTTTCTTCCATGAGGTCAGGTGCAGCACAATAGATGCAGAAACCACCCATCTCATATATCTGCACACAATGTTCTATATTACTTAGAAAATGCACAGTCATGAAACATTTAACTCCGGATCAAAGTAATTTAATACTGCCCCACAGTGCGCATTTCATACTTAGCAACAGTACTGTCAGAAAGTTTGTATATTTCTAACCTACTTATATTCTTTAAGGTAATGTAAAAAAAACACATGTACTTTGGTAATCGAAAAGGGTGGTGATGACAATCAAATGTCGTCCCGGCACAAAAAATGTACTAGTATATGAAGAAATGAAATCGGCATGCCTCTCAAAATCTTGATTTATGCATACATGTTTCACCTCTATATGTTTACTGTACAACAACTTAATAACATTATAGTAATTGATTTTTAAAGCAGTGGCTGTTAAATGCTATCTGATTAATGGTAGAAAAATAATTAAAAACATGCTATTTCAGAAACTTCACAAAGCAAAAATATGTTATCAAACATAACAATATTTGCATTCCAAAACCCTGCCAGGTGATAAATAGAAACAATTTCAATATGTTAGATAACCTTATGTTTAGACACAAATAGATGAAGTGTATTCTTTAAAGACATAATATACATATTTAGATATGAATTGTTCTATATATATAACAAAATGATAAATAAATATATCTGCAGTATAAATTGCATACACTACGGAATGTATACTTCATTGATAAGATATATGTAACACAGATAATAAGGCTCAAAATTATCTGTGACGAAAATGTCCTCCATAAGTTATAATCAATTTGTTGAAATGCAATTTCTAGATACTAGGATATTTGCGACACATATTTTCTAACAGATATGAAAAGAAAATACATACAACAAACAAGTCCACCATAAATATATAATTAATAGTATTGACAATGACAAATCTCACCTGGTGTAACTCTTCGTTTACGAGCATTTCTCTTTTTTCTCTTCCGGAGACACAAATTCTCAAACAAATAATGTATATCCATAATAAATAACTCCAATTTGGTCATCTGATTCATCCCAGAGGTTTTAAATGATTAACTTTTTGTCTCAAGTATAAAAGTTCATTTTGAAAGTTATTTGCAAGTTGCAACACAAATCACTGGTAGTTATGTTTCTTAGGTTCATTGTATCATAATCTCTAATTGACATTGTGACATTTTAAGTCTGTTAGAATATCAACTCTTTAACTATTAAAACCAGTCACCGCATATTAAGTTCTGAAATTTATGCAAAGCAAATAATGTAAAGACATCAAAACACTTCATTATCAAACAAAAGAGAGAAATTCAACTTGATATATTCAAATGAATATTTGGATTTTTGAGTATGAATTTCAAAAATCAATTTCCGCATTAACTTTGTTAAGTCAACTTTTAGTGACACAAGCCCTATAAATCCTGTACAATGTGTAAACTTGACTACACCCTATCAGATAGCTTTGAAAAACAAGAGGGATTAAAAATAAATCCAGTACTGTTCCATGGGTAATCATACACGTTGTGATCTTTGCCTGTCCTGTGACCCTAGCGTGTCCTTTCCTACTTACACAACTTTTTCGACAATATTAAAAGTATCTGATTAAATTAAATTTCTCCCATTGTTGTACAAGTAGAGGTTTTATCTTTATAACATCAACAAATGCTTTACCCAAAGGAGTTTCAAATCAAAATTGCTTTTTCATCGCTGAAAATTGTCCGAAAATTGTTTAATTTTAATTTGTTTTTAATGCATAAAACCGACCAACACTTTTATGGGTTTGTTCAACTAAGCCGTAACAGTCCATTAACATCTTTCTTCATCTCGATCTGACTATCCAGGAGAATACAATAACAGAAATTAAGAGAACACATGTTGATTTTCCAACAATCCATACAATTAATCAACAGGAGCTTGTTAATTCCAACATGATCAGTCAGACGGCATGCAAGCAAGCCTCCAAGATACCATGACTCACACCTGCTACTCTTCAATTAGGAGTTTAGTGCAAATTTAAATCTATACAACTTGCAATGCCAAACCAATGACTCAAACAGAGGCAGAAGTATCACAGTTAATTAATTCTTTCTGAACAATACGTGAAATATGAGCGTTGAGCACATGGAAAATCTGGTGACATTATGAATTTTTTACATCCCCTTGTGTAACCAATAATGACTCATGCAACAATGAAAAGCTACTAATTTGATTAATTATTTAATTCTGACCAATACAATAAAAATTAGACAGTTAAAGGTGTCAATGAAGATACAACAACTGAGTAAATAGTTTCAAATAATTTTCAAAACAGTTGACTTATATGCTTGGAAGTTTCCAAGAACCATCTACACCACTATGCGACAAGATCATTGTAACAACAGTTAACCATAAACAAGTACACTCTGGAGATTTTCTTCTAAAGCTGATAGGTTAAGTTCCCAAGACAAAGTTTCACAGCTGACTAACAGCTATAACATCAAGACCTATTATCAGCAATTTGACCAACCAATCAGTGTCCAGTCAATGAACCACTGGTGAACGATACAGGCCCTGATGGTTTCACTAACTTACAAACAGTAACATTTAAATGACAAAAACCTTCAAATTCTAAGAAAACCCATGCCCCCCCCCCAACTCATCTTAAACACACCTTTCACTATAATAAAACACAAAATTATTTTTGGCTCCAAGAAACAGGCATTATTCAGCAACTTTTGTTCATATTTAATCAAAATAGTAACAATCATTAAACAATTAATTAATCTTCATAATCAGATAAAATAATCAATGTAATTTTACCTAAAATAGTAACAGTCCGCATTCACAATTAAAACAGACAACAAATCCTTCGGCACACTCAACAGGTAATAATTAAGAAGCTGAAGAACTTTACCATGACAAGACACTTTTCATAACTAAACAACCCGAAGCAATGTCATTCTATTTATTTCAGTTATTTATTCCAGTCTACAAATAACCAGTCCACTAAACAGACTCCATCTGTGCAAGAACAAATAACGGCAACGAAACATGACATATAAATTGTTTAAAACATTTTCAACTGTCTGAACAAGCAATTTTGCAATACTGTATTGGTAGGTGATCAGAGAAATAAATCCTAGTTCATTCCATAAAAACATTATCTAAGATTCTTACGATGAGGTTGACATGTGTCATCAGCTCACGTGTACGCTGAAACACATTCTTCTGGATACATCTGACCGTGAAACAGGTTTTCCAACAGATTTGGCACGCAATTACGTGCAAGACCAAGGATTTAAATTCTCAGGCCCATTATGGTAATAACAAAACATGAAATATTCAACAATCAGAGAAAAGAAACAGGAAAACCAAGTTTAAGCCGTCAAGTTCACGAGGACACATGATGTGACGCACTATAATATTTTCAGTAAACACGTGACCATCACATGGTATGTAAAAATCAGAAAGAGAATAATCATAAAATTGTGAGGGCAAGAAAAACCTATCTACACATCATCCCTAACCCCAAGGTTTGCTTTAAAGCACTATAAACTTGGCAAACAAAACTAATTCCAAGAGAGCATCACTAAAGTACAATGTTGTATAAGGATAAAGCAGAAACCTTTTTGTTCATACATAAGGATAATTACTTCCTCTACTTTATAAGAGTTTAACAACAGTCTGCATCCTAATGGAGATCTTAGCTGGATTCTCACGGATAATTGTACATAGTTATAATAATTGACTTAACAATAGATCAACAGATATAAATCACAATCAGAGAATTGCTCTAATATAGAGACAAGATTTTTAAGGGCAGACAGGAGTAAATCAAAGTACCGAAAGTACTCCTGGAAACTGAACTTGCAATAGACTTACACTGCAACATGGAACATGGACTAGTTTTACAATTTTATGGCGGATGTAGAAAAATGTAGAACTTAGGTCCGAATCAAAATTCATGCACACTGAGCGAGTGACAGCTAAAGAAAGCTGAACTTAGCATTCTGAATTTCCAAAAAGTTATCACCAATCAATTAAAACATAAAATTATCTCATAATCAGTATGGTAATGAACTCAATGAGAACAAAAAAGATTAATTTAAGCAGAACATTCAGGAATACCAAAAGGTTAATCAAATTTAATCCTGAAATCCAAATATCCAAATAAGTCCATATATATTTCCATCATAACAAAGCTAACTTCACTGCAAAGCAAATGATTTCAGAACAACTAACAAGGATATAACCAATCTTTTCTACATTCCATTCAAATGATCCAACTTAGAAAGTGGAGGCAAACAATTTTTAATCTCAAAAATACGAGTGTAGTAAAATGATGTATTACCTTAACTTCTAAATATTCAACAAAATATGCGATCATTGTCATGATTCCATGATAAAATCTGAATGTAACAATCACGAACAATGTAAGACTAACTGAAATAACATAAGTTCTCTCCAAGACCTGTTATCATATTTTCATGAAAATCCACTTCAGTTATCTGTAGAATGGTCCAAGGTTCCACCCCATAGCCTGAGTACAGCAGTCAATTAATTCTAGTTTTCCCACAAAACAGACTTCAATGAATCCGAAACACAAAACAATAAAGTCACGGATTAAAAATAAAATCTCTCTTCAATAAGTTAATTGATGAGAGACAATATGCGGAAATCCCAAAACCTGATCATGATTTAGCACACCACCCATTTATAATTGAAATGACTGACTAAGTCACAGATATCACTCTAAATAAGTTAAGTTATTCCACATGTTTCATTCATGATTATAATTACATAAACAAGTGTTGATAAATCAATAAACACCCAGATAATCAACTAGAAGTATGAACCAGATTCTATTCATGATCTGAACCATCAGCTAGGCCATTAATTAGTGCACCATTAGTAGACATTAATCTCCAGAATTAATTAATGAATCATGGCTGCATAATATTACCACAAAGCACCAATTAGTTCCCACACAGTGACAGTATACAAAGAATTCAGATCAATAATAAATCAATTACAGTTTTAATTAAATCTGATTTGATGAAAAAAACATTCGTAATTAAGAAGGAAAAAGAACCTAAAAGAAAATTATGCTGATGTGTTCAATATATTTATTTGTACCAGAAAAAGTTAATTAATTAAATTCCTACAAAATAAATTTAAACACAGACACAAAAGACAGTACTAAGATTGGCAAAAGAATGAACCCATCTTTTTTTCAAATGGTTGTCAAAAAATAGTGTTTCGTCACGATTTAACTTCACAATCACAAAGAATTTAATCAAACATCAAAACATAATCTGCCGGAATTACTATGACACAACAAATTACCATGTCCGTGAGTTATCACATGTTTTGCAATATTATGTCAACACTATTCTTTCATATCATTTCAAATTATTTTCAAATTTCATAGAATTATAGCATCCCGCCAATAAATGACCAATCATCAAACGATATGACCTAAATACTTGATACATTATCACAAACACTTTATCCTGTGGGTCAACAAGCCCGCTAATATTGTTCAGGATACTTGAGAAATGTCCAACCACGCCTTTTGGACAAGGATTACGTTTAAACTTGGAACAAACACATTGCAAACATCAATTCTTTTTGCACTGAGGCCTTTACACATAAAGATTTTGGACTTAAGTTTTCGGCCATTTTTTTCAATTCATCTTTACAAAAGCTTTACTTTCAAAGCTAACTGATCATTTATAAAAGTGACCATTTCAGGAAGCGGTGCATTCAGAAACTGATAAAATATCCATTTTTAGACTGTAGGCACACTATGTTGCTAATCCACCAAAAAAATTACTTTAACAAATTTTCATTGTAACTGATATTAAAGGAATTTAGTCCATTTTATAAATTATTATCAAAAGCATCGCTATCACTAACTATTTAGAGTAGAATTAACAGAATATAATACATTTAAAAAATTCCACAAGATTCCATCAAATCCCCTGTAGTCAGGAGGTATAAGCACCATATAATGAAATATCTTTGATGATCTATATATCTGTCACCATACATTCACCAACGACAATGTTTACAGCTGTAACACAAAATTGCTAAAACAAATTTTATCTCAAACATTCGTATGAAATGCTTCTTCATTCTTGTTTGCTTTCACTATTTACACAGTACCCTGGCCCAATTTTTTTTGTCCAAAACTGTCAAGCATAGTACAAGCAATACATTTTACGCTGTATAGTTTATATATATTATACAGGGCGTGACATCTAAATACTATAGTATTTGATGTAACCTATGATGTATGCTTAAATGCTCAGGGACCTATAAGAGTGCATTTTATTATAACAGTTATTACTGTACCATACTTTCATGATGGGCTTAAAATATCCATGACCTTAAAGAGCAAACACGACAAATCTGGCCAAGTCTATTTTATCATTCAATGACCAATTTTTTCTATTTTTGAATCAATTCATTTTAAAGAACGATTCTCATACAATCATATAAACTGCCCCATAGTGTTTGACCAACTTTGGACTTATTTCCGCTGTAAACCAGCCTAAAGTACACATGAAATCAATATCAGACAAACGATAACTCCAAGGACTATCATCTGACAAAGTTTACTGACCACAAGCCAGGTATAACTATTGACAACAATAAAACAGAATATAAAGAAACAAACACAATTTTGCTTCTACACCCCCCCCCCCCCCCCTTCTCTGACACCTGTTCAAGCTTCCTTTAGAAGACTTATTTAGTATAAATACAGTGTAAAAGCCATGTCACCGTAATATATTAAAGACATTAAGACCTGAACAGGTGACAATTATCTAATATTTATAAACAAGATTATATCATGATACAAATAATGACTTAAAAGTTAAAGAACTCCATTAAAACTGATAACATAATAAGCTAATAGAAATATTAAATATAATACTCTATCACAATAAGTCATGTCAAAAAGGCATTTAAAGCAAAAAAAATACTAATTGAATATAGGTTGTCCATAATTCATAAAATAAACTGGGATAGTTTAATGGTTTTAATATACAAGAAGAAATTATAATGACCACAGATATGACTGGAGGGACCACCCACGAAATATAGATCCGTATAGATTATAATACTGATCACAGTACAAACCCTAGGGATTAGAAACACCAATCCCTAGTATAAAACTGCTGATAAGCACTTAATAATGGCTTATAGTAGATTTCTATAGAATTAAAATATTCGGCATTTTTTTCACTACTAAATTACCTCCCTTCATTAAGTACACAGTAAATGAAACTAAACCAAGCAAAACATGCAAACAAAATCCAATGATAGGAATTCATGAAATCATGAATATTTCTGGAACTTTTCTTGCATACTTCATGAATAGTTCATGTAATAATAACTATTTGACAAGGATGTTCTGTCTACACATATTGAATTATTGAAATACATACAACTCACTTATATAGTTATATGGTGATTAGTATTCACAAAGTTTCATGATGTAATATAATTTTATTAATTAGATGTCTTGCATAATCTTCTTAGCACCTGCACTGAACATTAAACTTTGGAACAGATTTTCTATTGAAGCTATTGGCTACAATCATGCCATCTACCAAAAACTTCTACTGATGAAAAATAAAGAACTCCATGTTTTAAAAAAACAACACAATTTGTTCTAATGGATGATGAATTAATTTAAATTTTCTGAACATTTTTATGGGAAATGACAAATCTTTCAAGACTCCATTTATTATCTCCAGTCTCCAGTGAGATGGCTTGTTAATGGTATATCACACCTTAATGAGATAAGATAAATGAAAATTAAAATGAAGTATTCCATTTACTTTACTACGATTTATTTAAGACATTTACACAGATCGGGACACTAATTGAGGTTCGTTGAGGGCATATTTGGCAAGCTTCTTCTCAACCTTTGAAGTCTGAACGTCATCGCATACAGGTTGGGCAACAAGTGTCAGGAGGCTGTACTTTGTAGCCCCTACCTTTGACCCATTTACAAAACAACAACAAAAAACTTCTGTAGATAAAACTGATCCATGAGAGAATTAAAAGCTACAAGAGTTGAAAGAAACAACAATTAATGACAACATTTACGTTCACAGGGAACTCCCAAATAAGGCATGAAGTCAGTCCCAAGAGATGGCATGTGTTTGTTTTCATGAGTTTGTTATTTACCCATGTTGTAAGTTCTGGCAAAGCACTTAGTAGCCTTTTCCTATAAATTGACACCAGGGGAAACATGAATCAATGAGTTAAACTTATTTAATCAATTTGTTCGGAATGCATAAGTAAAACATATACCGCAGTTACAAATAACAGCAATAACACAAACATACAAACCATTATTATTTTCAAAATAAATCAATCAACTTTATATTAAACAACAAAAGCAAATTATTTACATAGTTAGCTTATGTATTTGTCATGTCTCCATATGAAAGCATTTTTTTACCAGCTTATAAGCAGTTTAATAGTATAAGTAATATCCAAAATATTATTTGCATAGGTTGGCATCTGAAATGTTTATACAATGTTGTAGATACTGACCCTGAAGCATTCACTGTCCCAGTTAATTAGTATGCACATACCAATTTATAATCCACATCAATAATATCCAAGGAATTAAAATTTGTTGAAATAACAATTAATTATTAAATTACAATCTATCTTAGTCATGTGTAGACATACATAAAGAAATAATAATGTCACTCAAAGGAAAGAAATAATACTACAAAAGCATCAGGCAAGAGTTTAAGTCAACAGAAACAGTACTTCATCAAATAGTCATTTACATTCTCTTTGACATTCTATCATTATATTATCACACAAACTGTATCGTTGAGGTCAGAATCCAAGGTAAACCAGTAACCATCTCCCACAGTCCACAGGAGTTAATGTTACAACCGCCAATAGACTTTGTACTAATCTTCATGTTTGTCGACCAAACCACGAAATTGCCGAACAAATCATTGCAAACAATTTCCGTACAAATATTCACAGTGGTAATGACTAGTTTATTGCCAGGGAACAGAAGCTGGTCACTACTATTTTTGTAATGAAATTAAAACCATTGAAGAAACTGTATTACAATCCAAACCATCAATTGTGTAGTCTCGATCACCAACATCACTATAGCACAATGACACAGTGAACTACGATTTAATTACAGGTGGGATATGGGTGAACATTCTGGCTGCAATTACCATCATCGCATCCCATATAAAATGACCAGGGTTACCTGTAATTTTCAGTTCGTCTTCATTTTTGTCAACAATATACCCTTGCTAGTAAACATTAACAATTTCAATGATGTGTAAATAAATTAAACCATTAACAGTATCATCTGGCAAATAAATCAATAATAGATAAATCTAATTTTCTTATAAGATATCTAAAACAGTATTATACGGTACATCTTTCATTACAACAGCAATAAATAAAGCAATTTTTGTACAGTTTATCAGAGGCAAAAAGTTCAATCACTTATTGCAAGTACAGTTTGTAGTAATTTTATGTTCTTATAAAATTCTATCTCTGTCCATGAATAGACAATTTGGTAACATCAAACTAACAGCCTCACAAGGTTGTGCAATAGAAAAAGAAGAATTTGAGAATAAATCTACAAACCTTAAAGATAATTCCATAAAATATTAAAATGACAATCTAACCGCACATGGTTTAGAAGTTTACAGCAGATTTCGGTTAATTATTGCGTGATACATAGGATACCCTGATACTTAGCAGCCAACCAAAGTCATTAAGAATATATGACAAGTATATTCATCATAATAAATCATGTACTAACTAGACATGTCCTGATGCTCTAATTAGATATACACGTACCCTCAGTTACATCACGCAGAAATACGAAACTTTCATTACAGATCCCATTGTCTAGGTGACCAATCATAATCACCTATCTCATATAAAGCGTAATAGATTTTCAATTGACCTACAATGAAATCATATATTTCCCACCCTGAAGGCTGTATATCATAAATTATGCAAATATTAGTTTGAGCGTAACTTGTACCTAGATGAGACTTAGGATGTACAAGGAGATGAAAATCAACAAAATTTAGGCCTTGGGGCAGATATTTATTGCAACAAACCATAACTTAAGTGTAAAATTTTACACCTGGGCCATATGTATGACAGTCATTTGTTTTACTTCAAGATAACCAAACAGAATGATGAGAGGAGATAATAATACTATTACATCATGAATACCAAATATTATGGTACAATGAATTTTCATAGTGTCACAATAATTTTTCTAAATCATGATTTTACTCCAAAAAGGCCAATACAGAGCACATTTTCTTCACTTCATAAATGAATTATGAAGTAAACTAGCACCCTTAATCAATTAAATTCAACACCGAATCTGCCAAAGTGTTCAATTTTCATATAAGATGAATTACTTTAATAGTGACATATTTGATGGATGGTACTAAACTATGGGTAACTAGATATAGACAGATGACCATAGAAGTACTTACACTGTCTTCTCTGCTTATATTTACCCCTATAACATTAGTAACATGATCTATGAACATATAAAATGGACAGTTGTTGTATACATATATACATGTACATCGGTCTTATCTTTCAGTCTTCACAAATAAATTTTCAAGCACTGGACATTCGGTTTTGCAAAGATGTAAAGTTTACAAGCCTGCATCAGCTTTTAATTGATGAACACATGATCAATTTTGCTTCTACAATATTAATTTATCAAACAATATTTTTTTTACACATAATACGTTTTATATGATGGTGCTAATTTAGGGAAACTTTTTATTATTTACTAGTAAAACATTAGTTCCGAGTACTGATGACCCGTCAATTTTAACCGGACCTGTAGTGATTAAGACAGACCCAGTCTTTGGACTGGTGGCCAGATTCAAAGACTGCTCTTTAAAGCAGTGCCGAGACATCTAAATGGCCAATTCCTTTGTTTTTTTATGAATTACAAAAATTACAACAAAAAATATTTATAAAATCAACCTGAAAAGCTTGACAAAATTATATACAAGATCATGCCATTAGCTCAGGTAAACCATTATTGTTCCAATGACTGTCCTTCCTTTATTATAAGTTGGAACTGACTGCACCAAATATAGCCACTGTATTAATCAATGAACTCCTTACCGGTACTTTGACATTTTCTAATATTCTCTCAATCAACATAATGTCATTGTAATTATGTATATATGTCAATCATTTACGGAGAAATGTGTGATATGCAGTAATCAGGCCAAGTAATTGAGTGAGAAAAACTGTCAAGTTTATCATGTATCAAATAATTCTGTACAAATACACCTCACCTAACTCTAAACTCCTCATACTCCCCTAATGTCACAGCCACCTCTTTGAGAAACATCAAATAGGGAGACCCTCCATTAATGCTTGAACTATTCTTTAAATTACATACAATGCATCAAAATTCTGATAAAAAAATCAATAATTTGAAAAACAGAAAAGTAGCACCCTCTGGGATTTTCATTCGAGTATGATTGATACAATCATGCAGTTTATATTATGTCTAAACAGACAGTGAAAAGAATGCAATAACTCTATATAAAGAGTTATTTTTGGACCACAGAGCACTAAAATAGAAACACACAAACATAATAGTATGATCATTACTGGTAAACTTCTAATAAATGTCAATAAATGGTAACATCAGCAAACGTTATGGAAATGTGGGGATAAACAACTAAGGAAAGATTATTGGCAAATTAAATCCCAAGATAAAATATAAGAGCAAGTTATTGTATACCTTTTAGCATAATGTTTGTACTATAGACAAGTTAATCGAGTGACTGAAAAAAAAGTTACAACAGTCATCAACCAAAAATAATTGACAGCAGTACTGTATGTGGGTTGAAATATTTTTTTTTAATTCTGACAGATTTTACTTTCACCCATGAAGTATACAATTACCAAACAGACAGATTTATGTCACAGTCAGAGTAAACTTGAATACAATCCAGACTCTGAATCATACGTTAAAACTATTAAAAGATACACCCAACAAACCACAAAAAATGAATGTGTCACAATATTCACACATATTTACCTCCCTTTAATAATGAAATTATCACAAATTACCTCCCTTTTACTATGAATTGCAGCATTTTCTGCCCAGCATCTTATCGAGTAGATGTATTAAATAGTGACTAACAAAGAATGGAATGTGAAATGATAACTTTGTGTAGGTTAAAATATAATTATGTACAATTAATAATAATGTGCTTTGTTCTGTGATTTGTTACATACTCAATCGCTCTGCGTGCATGAATTTTTATGCTGACTGAAGTACTGTTTTTTTCTACATATGCCATGCAATTGTTAAACTAGTTCCCTTTCCATGTTGCAGTGCAAGTCTATGCAAGTTCAGTTTCCATGAGTACTTTCAGTATTATTTAATAAATTTGTCTTGCAAGTTACTAAGTTGGCATAAAATTTTATTGAATGAGAAATCAAGAATGCAAGCTATTTTCTAACAGCAACAAATTTGTAACACTTGAAGACTTTCGAAATTTGTTTGAAATTGTGGAATTTCTTATCAAGACGACAGCGCAAGTATTTATAGTTCTAAACTTCATAATTACACACAAGATGCACACTTGAAACAGCTTACTTCTAAACCCAAACCACACATAATGTAGAGATTAAAGTTAAAATCATCAATGAATGAAAACCCTATAACTTTTATTGTAACGAACATGACCACAAATTGACAAACATTGAAAACTGATCATCATATAAATGACACACCTGTAACATAAAACATTTCACAAACATAATTTGTTGATGTAACAACCCAAAATAGGTTAAGCAGGCCTTAATTTACTACGTAAAAAACAACAAATGAAGTGTTTTAACAGACCTCAAACATCCAACTAATTTGCATAATTATCCAAGTTATTCACCCCCCTCCCTCCTCCTTGAGCATTATAAATCATCATTAGCATAACATAAAAAGTTAACATAAAAATTCAAACCTGAAGTTTTCAAAGCAAACATCACAAAAAGAGAAAATTATCATACAGAATGTTTTACACAAATGCATTTCATGACGTAAACAGGATTTTTTCAATAGCGTGATTTGATTTCAGATTATCAACATCCAAATCATTAACAGTTCAATGAAAACCGAACGAGTAAAGAAGTTTCATCATTCAGGACTTCTAGAAACTAGCCAACATTTCCTAATAAACCCGCCCCCTATTTCACGTCCCCTATTCTTTTGTTTAGTAAAAGCACATCATCAATCTTTTAAACATGCTTTTAAACATGCTCAAATTTATATTCAAAGCTCTAAAATTCATGTCAACTCAACTAAGCTGGAAAAATAAAGATGATTTGTAATTCAGCAAGACCCTCCAGAGCATTTTATTCAGGAATATTCACCATGTACCTTGCTTTCCAGCATTTTTTGTGTTGATTATAAGAATATGACTCAAGTGAACAAAATTGTAATAAATAATTATTCAATAATGAGTATAAATTGATAAATAAAGAACATTCACAACACGTACCTTTATATAGAATTCAAAGAACTTATCGAAAATACAAAATCGTCTCAACAGTTTAACAAGAAAGTGTATCCATTTATAGACATAGTTTGAGAATAAAGGTAAAACTCAGGTGTGCTATGTCTATCCAAGTAAAGGTGTGACAGTTTTAATTAATAGTATACTTACTTGTTAGAGACATGTCAGAGTGTTTGTTGATTCACATCCAGTAATATTATCCTACAAGCACTCTGATATTAATGAGTTTTAAAGGCAAGACCACACCAAAAACCAAGTGATTTTCATGTTTTTTGTATCATGATTGTAGCCAAATTTAGTCACATTTTCTGTTACATATGAAGATTTCTTCAAGCTTAGTGGTTGCCATTAAATTTCAAAGACCTTCAAATACAGCCACAAAGTTTCTTTACCAATGACATGAATGCTGTCTTAGTTTAAAGCATTCTCATTACATCTGATGTTAAGGTCACTGACAAGTCTTGTATAAAATTAGGCAAAATTCCACAAGTGACAAAGTCTGACTCAGACTTTTACCAAACAAAGTATTACCCTGACCCAGCCTATAGTATAACAAACATGTCACAATAATCCAGCTTGTATCAACAGAAACAAACAAAGAAGTTTGGTCAGTTTATACACATATAAAGTCAGGCTCTTGTGGCAATGGTCAAAAGCAAACAAGACACAACACAAACTTCCTCTCTGGTCAACACTTCAAACTGACTCTCAAATGATCTCCTATCTGTGTTTCTGGTCAACTGCAGACCACTAAATGATTAATCCACTGGTATGTTGCTAGCTGGTGAACAGCAAAAGAATTTTGCTCCACCTCTGATATGTTGCAATCAAATGTACCATTAACTTCTTGTAACCTTGTATGACCGTATCACAACAGTATCCAGTATACAAAAAATATCAGTTTCATTTCTCAGCCATGTTGTTGCAAATTAAGTGAAATCAAGGCATTTATCCTTATCAAACTAAAATCAAGTGAGGTATATCAAGAAGTTTTCAGATCTTCCAGTATAATTGAAATCACCTGTTTGTAATGTCCAGGTAACAGAGTGTCAATGAAACACGTGGATAGCCTGTGAAGTCTGTAAAAAGTCCAGCAAAATTTTCACAGTCCAACTATTTGTTAGATTTTATCACAAAATAAGATTGTAATACAAACTACATATATCATTCATTAATTTCAACCTTCAGTGGAATGTCCCACATACAAACTGTATCATACACACTGACAGGGCTCTCAGATTGAATTTCCAATAAACTTTTCAACTTCTTTTCCATTATTCAATTTCATACAGACTCATAATCTAACCCAATGGCAACTGGCGGTGATGTTTTAACGATAAATCATTTTCCTTGATGCGACAGTAATTTTTTTAACACCTAGAGCCACTATCAGGTCGAGACACCATCAGGGCTGTGGCCGCCACATCAGCTTAACTTCAGTACTTTATAAAATCCATTAACTAGAGTAATCATGTACCAGCGTATTCAAACTTGAAATATGATACCTTACAACATTTATTAAGATAACACTTTTTATTCCATGTCAAAAAAAAAAGTGATGTTATTTAACAAGGAGCATGCTACCCTAAACCTAGAAAATCCTCATCTTAACAAATCCAACATTTCGAGGATGAATTATTTGTACTGGTTTATATACTACCAAACATCACACATTTCTGTACAGTGAAAAAATATCCTACACAAAAAATGCATCAACCACTATGAAAGCTTGAGTCATGTGATGCAGATTTTCCTCTTTATCTATGGTCTGTCAAGGCGAGGTAGACTCCAGTTTCATCAGCTCTGGGTGAATGTAATATCCCTAAAGGTACAGCAGGTCTACCAGCCAGTATCTATCATTTATCAAGTTTAAGTTTATACACATACCATCATTGCAATGAATAAAATAAACTGTTTTTGTACAGTATGTGACTCTGAAATCCTGCATAATATTAGTGTAGTATCTCGGTATGCTAGTATTTTATCAAATATCTTCCAAAATTATTAACATTCTTGTACAGAAACACATTTAATATTTTATCAACTTTATCACTTTAAGTCTGAATAAATGCACAAACTTGCTCTTATTTCAAAGTGGATATTCAGTGATATCTCACAGATACAACTCGGCCACATAAATCCATTTACTTTTCTTCAATTTTAAACCTAAGACACTTAAACCCTAACTGCTGATACATCAATTTAAAATTAGTACACAGAATGGTATCCGGCAATAAAAGCATTTAAACTTGACTGAAAAGTCTTTGAAATCTCCTCAAGGTATCAGTGTTCTAAAATTAATTCAAATTACTCTGTTCTGTCTCATCTTCTAGAAGGGAGCCCTAATCACTGAACACAAGCCATGTGTATGATAAATTCTCCCTAAATCTCCACGAATACTTGTCCACTAAATATGCAAACATCTGCAAAATCCTATCAGTAAAGACAAAGGACTATTACATGCAATTCGATGATAAAGTATGTTGAACACTCTGGTTATAATGAATCTTCAGGGGTCAGTGGTCATTAGACAAGAAAACTTATCTTACTGCTATCATTGTCTATCTCAACTATGCAAATATTGACTCTCCAATGGTATGTGCAATAGTGAAACATCTACCAACTCCTTTTCTGTAGTTATACATCCTTTGGGTCTTTTTCAGTCACTTTCTTGTAAATTCTAAAGCATTGCTAAGCTCTCTAATAATGTTGACCTAGCTAATATGAAATGTCACAATAACAGCTGTAAACATTCCAATATAATATAAACTGTCCTCAATAATGTCTTTAATGTTTGCGATTGTAAAGGAAATTTAACATCAATGACGAGTTTATTGTCACAATATAAAATTTATTCACTCCTGTATACCGGTATATAGTATTAGTAACTGATATACAGGTTCAGAGATAGTTTTTTTACAGAGAACATGATGACTGGACTAAAATGTGTCACATATATGTCCATGGAGAAATATTATGTGTCAACAAATAATGTCCACATAGGTCATAATGACATAAATTTCCAGAAAGGACTGATAATATTCACATCATGTTAGGTCAGTAACATCATGATCTAATTCAAATCTTGTATCAATCAAAGAAACTAAGTAAGATCCTAAACCAAGCAAATCTTCATTTATTTAACCTTTTTTCGACTTCAAAAATGTCTCTTTTGCTTTTTTTTCTGATAAAATACTGGTTCATATAATAATGGTATAAACTCAAATGTAAATCCTAACATAAGTACTAATGAATGATGAACTAACAGATTTCTATTTCTTCTTCTTCATAATCTTCATACATCGTATTACAATCTTCCCTTCATAATATTATTCTAACCCGTTAATCAATGTGATATTCTTAATCATGAAAAGCTGTTGTATCATTCAATTAACTTCATCTTTAATGTACTTTTCATAACCTGTGAATTTGTTACATCTTTTATTTCTTTGGGAGTCACCCCAACAGCCAGTCATTTGGTGACTTTTTCTAGTTTTAAAGGTGGACAGAGACTGCAGGCCTACACCTAAGTAGAGACATTCAACTTCTGTAAGATAGATGCACAATTTTCTCCTACGTGAAATTCTGTACCAGGTAGGTATTCACTAGTCAGACCATAGCCAATCCAACATGGAGGACCTTCAATTCTTCAAAGCACACAATTTTCATAGCATAATCTTTAAGGGATTTTCTTCATAACAAAAACTTCTTATTACTCAGATATTCTTCATCAAGATAATTAAATTCTGTAAATTCTATTTTATAATTTTATCACTTTATATAATGCTAACAATATCTTTGACTCCAATAAAAGAATATGAGGTCAATTCGAGTTCATGCAATTTGATATCAAATTGCCTACTTAAAATTTACAAGGAACAGAATTTCACAAACATATGATAACTGTTTACCTATAAAACACAAACAACTGGCACATCTAATGACAATTACTATGACAGTGTTAAAATGTATATGTAGATTTTATTACATAGAACCAATGTTTTCATACCAAAACTATTTTGGACAGGTGGCTCAATTTTCATTTATAGATACAATATATGTGTATTATATATCCTGCTTCATACCAAGACCACCGTGAATTTATGATACATGTAGAAATACTTACACAAAAGCTTGTTGAAGATCACTTAACAGTTGAAAATATATAAACAGATTTACACAAAATGTCCAAAATTCATCTGATGAGATAAAAGTTTCAAACATTAGGAGAGATTTCAGAAAATTAGCGAGAGAAAAAAGCCCTTAAACTTGTCTGTGACCTTGCTTCTATTTGTTTAGACATATGCTTTAGAAAGATGGAAGAACTTGGAATTGGAGAGAATTATAAGTGTACCAGTGTGAGACTGCATGAAGATTGTGACTGCTTCACATCCGAGTTGGACCCGCCTCCGTGATCGAGTGGTTAAGGTCGCTGACTTCGAATCACGGTAACTTCTCACTGATAGGTCGTGGGTTCGAGCCCCACTACCACTACCATATCTCTTTATGTGAGAAAGTAGGCAGTTGCTTACAGAGGATGGGAGTCTAGTACGGGTTCTACCCAGGAACGATGCTTAGGTTAACTGTCCACCTCATATGACTCTGACTGGGGCGTAAAACTCAAATCAGCAAACAAACAAACATCACGTCTGAGTAGCTAATAAACAGTTTTAAAAAAAGTTACTGAATCAACACATTGTACTGACTACCACATAAACTCAGCTTTCGAATAGAAGGTGGATGCTAAACAAAGGCTGACTTGTAGGAGTAGAATTCTGTCACCAAAACATTAACTCTGTATATCAGCCATCCTGAACTGTATATCGAGGGCTCAACACAACAGTGTCGTAACTCATATTGAAATAAGAACAAGTTACGTCAGTGTTGCGCTGAGCCCTCGATATCATATCAGTTATTTAGTTAATATTAATAGTTCTATATTTATGTTAATATCCAATGCCTGGTATGATAAGTGTTCATAAACCACATAATGACATATTAAATGTAAATACTCGGGATGTTTTATAAATGCCACACCAAACTGTTTATCATTGTCAATAAATGATATGAGAAAATGCAATACAATATTGGTAAACACATATACATAGTTTAAGAGCCTTGAATGATTTAGGAACTGGTTTGGTGTTTTGTATCATACTATATATACAACGTCATTCCATTTATTAACACATCAAATATTTCGCATAAATTATCTCAAAACATTTTTAAAAATCCAACCGCAGGATCAAAATATTCAGATGCTATGATCTGATGAGTGTAATGTAGTTAAACTTGTTGTATAATCATAATCAAAGATCTTTTAAGAAGTTAAGTCCATAAAAGGAGTTAGTAAAAGGTAACAAGAAAAGAGTTCATTGTTGATTGAAGTCAAGAATATTGACAGACTGAACAAACATTAAAGTACTGAAGGTACTCATGGAAACTGAACTTAATATTTAGACTTGCACTGCAACATGGAACTGGAACTAGTTTAACAATTGCATGGCGGATGTAGAAAAACGTAGCACGTAGCATCAAAATTCATGCGTGCTAAGCAAGTGACAGTCATAGAAAGCTAACTATCTTCAATTTCCAAAAATGAATGATAGGAATCATAGTATAATCAATGTGATCACAAGTCAGCATCATGTGACAGTTTTACGTGTCATGTGACTTCAGTGCCCTAATGTAATGACCAAACATCAGTGAGTCCCTAATAATATTCATTTATAATGGCTTCAGACATCTTTAAAAGTTCTGAATAAATTGCTTCTAAAGAGACAGTTAGCTTATAAGGGAAGGCCTTAAGTTATTATAAATATGAATAATGTTAGAAAAATGTATAAGTGTGGGCTACATTAAATGTATCGGTCACAAATTTGAACAATATTACCAGTCAATACCACAACGACCACAGGAAAACCTAAACAAGAGTACCAATAGCATTCAATGTGTCTTATTATTGTTTTGATTTCTTTAAGCGTAAATTCGATACACTCATTCAGGAAATACCAGATGAGATTATTCACTATTTTGAACTAAAACATATATATTTGTCAATGACCGCAGGCCACATAGACACTTGATTCTTCGCTATTGTATTCAATTAATATGGAAACGTTATTGCACTCGAAGCCTCATATATCTAGTAAGTGTCGTATCGTACCAAATACCGTGAGGTTAACTCCATTGTTATAATTTATACCGCTTTGAACAGATAATCTGCATATTTTAAAAGCCCCTTTTACAAGTATTAACAAATTGTTGGCAATCTGAGTACAAAATTTGAGTAACCTTATGACAATTGGTTCAAATACGAGTCAACTAGGCAGTAAAAAGGACACAAAAGGCTGTTAAATGAACCTGATGAGTTATCGTTACCGCAGAACGTACACGATAATGTGAGCGTCTCAAATTTCCTAAAATAAAAGCATTTTAAAAATGCATGCACTTGCACGTAAGGTATTGCCTGATGATACAGATAAGAAATTGAGCGTCAATGTTGCAGAGGAAGAGTAGACTGTGCATAAATGGATTAAGTTTACATTTTACATACCAGTTAAATGACCCATGTTTCAAGGTCAGCTGATTTTCCTCTCAAATCTGCACATTATATGCATACATTTTAGATTTATTGCCAACCATATTAGATTCTCAGTGATGTATGAATGACTACCGAACAAGGAATAGATTGTCTGGATTTCTCATTATACATTCTTTATTGCCGTTATGTTGGGGAGCAGCTTTCTAGGATTATTGAATTTGTTGATACCAGTATGGCAATGTTTTCTTATAAATTGCATAATTTGATCAACAGTTTTTGTAAATTTAAGTGCCACCCTTAAAAAAAATTTGCCTGCCACTTTCAACTCATACTTATTGCGTGGGGTCCGAAGGTAGGAAAACATTTTTTCTGTCATACACATAGCTAGGACTTGAATTCACAAACAAAATATTTTTAAAACACAGGAAGAATTAAAAAAAAATCTTCAGGTAGATTTTTGTGGGACAGTCGGCAGCGGCAAACAAATAAGATTTTAATTTAGGCTTAGTTTTTAATACTATGGCCCTATATGGTATTCTCATGTTGAATGCGTTTGATGATCATGAAAAAAAATATAATATACAAATAAATGAAATACAATAATGCTAAGTACAGAACATATTCTCATGTTCAAGTTCAAATTCACTTGAAAATTGTATTAGATCAATGGAAAAAAAGGCAAATGCAAATAAAATCAAGAAAAATCTTGAACTGAAATTTTGTTGAAAAGTGGCATTAAACCCTAATAAATAACAAAATTAGGAAAAAGGGCGTAGATAATTAAGAACTGGAAACTTGCATCTAATTAGCATACATTAAAAGCAAATAAACATGATTGAAGTAATATGTCAGTCCATCAATTACAGAACAAAGTTAAAATAAATTTTTTTTTTTTACAGTAATTAACCATATTTTTAAGCAACCCACAGTAAATACTAGACGAAAAGCACATGTGAATGGGACACATTTAATCTTGGCAACACATAGCAGAAAGATGATAAGATAAATCTCTATGATGTCAGCTTTTATTTCACATAGAACATTAAGTCAAATAAATAATTCATGAATGTTATAATTTTCTTACGTAATGTATAAACTATATGTTAAAGTGATCCTTAAATGTCTAATTAAGAAACATCAGCAAACATTATTTTCTCCTTATTTGAAAATGGTTTACATGTACACATTTAGACTTACAGGTAAAAGGAAATCAAAAGATTTATGAATAGTCATGATAAGTTTAATTCAAATACAAATAAATATTAATTAATTGAAGACTTTGAAAAATATTATTTAACAAGAATCTGATTAATTGACATGTACATAGAATGCCATTACAATTTTCAGTATTATTACTTTCTCAACATACCTCGGTGAAACTTGACCACTTTTTTAGGATTGGATTGGTCGGAATCACTATGTGTTCTCTTGTATCGTCTTGCATACGACCCCGGTATAATCGGAATGACCCCCGACGACTTCCCTCCACAGCAATACATTTTCAAAAAGATCCCTTTTCAATTTTTTTCATATATTCCAAACAATACAAGTATAAACTGGTACTAATTCCATTTTTATTTCCTCACGAAAATTTTCCAAGCCATGATTTCACTTTTATTATATAATTTACTCCAATTAAGGCACGTTTTAACACAATTAACCAAAATTTAAACCATAACCAGTCGAAAAAGTTTATTCACAATGAAGGCAATAACATTAAACCAGTCTAATATAACATCCCATTTTTGCATCACAGTGATATTATTTACATGTATATCATACCATACAGATGTAAATAAGGTAAAATGTCATCATTACTATTCTTTCTTAATCTTCTAGATTTTCGTTACATTCACAAAAAAATCCAGTCACCTGCTCGTACAATCACGCGAATGAACACAGGGGGACCCAACTAACGTTAAATCACCTTCATTGGTCCAGAGAAAGGCTTCAAGTACTAATTCAACAATTAAATCGGTCAAAATGAACCCTTTTTTCAAACAGGTGGTGACTGAGTTCGCTATAACATGCGTAACTCTAACAAGAAACTGTGGCAATGAATGAACTTGAATATGTAAATGAAGCCAAGCAAACCGTGAAGTTAATATCAAAATATCATAAACGACTCTTACACATATCACGAAAAGTCGTACAGCATGAATCTGTTTATACACACACTGTCATCCCAAAGTATCATCCTCTATATAAAATCTAAACATTCAATGTGAAGAATTGTCTATATATCCACAACTGAGTATGTCAATCAGTGATTGGAACAATAAAAAGGTTAATAATAAAAGCAAGATTTTTGTAAGCAATTTTAAAGCCAGATTACTTATAAAGGTCTGTAAGAATTTAAGGCCTATTCAAACATCCTAGTGGGGAGTCACACCTATCACGTTTACATTGATAGATAAGTTCTGTCTTGTGGCAGGTTTTTTTCATTTAACCAATTAGGGGGGACGACTCTTGACAATAATCTCTTACTTTATCTTACAGAAATCTGTATTATCAATTATAGATAACAATCAAAGAAATATAGTTTTTCAAACTGCTGCCAGCTATATACAGTATACATAGATAAGTATAACGCAAAATAATAATATTTGTCAACTGTCAGTTGTGAGCATACCGGTATATACGACATTGAGAGAATGCGGGGGGTGGGGTTTGTCGCAATTTATTGTCACAAACGTATCATCTTTATCAGTCAGTATGCCGTCAAATCCATTGAATAGAAAAAATCAATCTGTTTCTAAAACAAAAAGTCTAAGCAGCAAAGAGCAGCTAAAACATTAGAACACAAAAGGGTGTACTTATTAATCCAGCATGTAGTGGGGGGGGGGGGGTCCTTCTGACACAGCAAAAATAATGTCAATGATGACTACACTGACACAGGTAAGTTTTCAAGACCTTGTCAAACAACTGTAGTCTTACCTTATTTTGAATTAGTATCTTTCCGACATGATTTTGCTAAAATTTTGAACTAATCATTACATGACATGATTTATCTAGAAATCACTTCATAATGCTATAAGAATAATAATGACTTACCTATTGTAGCAACATCCATTTGTAGCAACACAGGATATGAAAAGAAAAAGAAGAAAAGCAACATATTAGTAATTTTGTTTTGTATACACATAGGAGTGAGTGATCAAGGGAATGAGTTGGGAATGAACGATGAAAAACTAAATGAACAAACAAGATATAAAACAATTAACTAATTTATGCATTTGTACTGCATACACGATAGGATCAACAACAGAGTGACACAAATTAGGGATTTTTTACCATAATTATGTAATAGGTAACTGGTAAGCAGGCCCATTCTCAATCCAAGACAGGGACCAGTTTTCTCAATTTTGTGTATATTGTACATGCCACTATGATAAAAAAAAATTTATTGAAAAATTTCAATATTTAATACGGCATCCGATTTTACATGATTAACAAAGTTCAATTAATTCCCAATTTGTATCCCAAGTACTGGTACCTTTCCCAAAATGAAGGGGAAAAAAAATCATTGAACAAATAACTAGATAAAAGAATGGAGATCTTATAGGACAAGTGACATTATGAGAAGACACCCACAACAATAAGACTGATGTAAATATGGCAATAAAACATAAAATATTTGAGGCAGGGATGAATGAATATTCTTTCACATATATAATTATCTAATCTCAATAAAACAGGTCTGATTTTATATAGAGGCATCAGGTTACAGTACATTAATGGGACTGTCATAATTTCTAGTCTAATGCAAGCATATCATTATATGAATTACATATATCCTAAAACACTTTGCATGACAACGTAGTTTCACTTCAGGCAATGACTTCATTTTATATGAGGATATAATTGTCATTTGAGAATATAATCTTTTGATGAGCAAAAAAAAAACCCACTGTTGTGTGATACAGATATAATACAAGGATTGTAATTATTTACACTCCTACATCAATGATTGCCATAATAAAATATGGATCAACAAGACGAATTTATGGTAAATAGCTGTTGAAGGTTGTAGATGTCATTGAATTTTAGGTTCAGGGGAGGTAACTCTCGCTTTGTACATTATTCAAGAGAGATAATTACTGAAATGAACTAAGTAAAGAAATATTTAGATGCCAATATTTTTATTAGTTTAATAGTATTGGTTTAGCACATTGTGCTTCTTCATGCTACTTAATGATTTTTTTTTTAAAAGCAATTCAATACAAGTTGTGCATGCAATAAAATAGACTTCAATAAAACAGCATATTTCAGTGCTAATCTACAACGCTGACAGCTACAGAAAATTGAGACTAGCCCATGTATTACTGTCTGATTCATTTCTGTTCCTCACACAATCCTGTAAGAATTTATTCATGAATATTAATTACCCTCCGACAAAGAACAAACTTTAAACTTGTCACATCCACTTCTGAAATTTCAGAAAGTATCACCAAAAAAACGGACAAAACTGGTGATAAATGAAGATTAGAATGCACGATATAGACTTTAATGGTCGAAAATTAAGAAAATGTGGTAATAATTGTATTAATTTTCACAATATTTGAAGCAAGCAGAGTGCATTAAATCAGATAATATTACTGACTACAAAAATGAGCAATAAAAGGCATACAATGCAAATTAAAGCCTGTAATTAAATTAAGAGTTTATTAATGTAACAGTTCCATTTTTCAGTTAAATCTGTATTGAAATTCAATCATCCGAATAAGGTAGTTATTAACAGTTATAAACCTTTCTATGATTTATTTGTAACCATCCATAAACTGAACAGTATTTTAATTATTTAACATTCAGACATCTTGATTTATGGGAATTTATTTAAACAAGAGCTTCACAAGCGGTTCCAACGCTCGTCTGTTCACTGGCTGCCTCAGTCAGAGATCTATCCACCCATCAATGAAGTTTCATGTTGCTACCTCTTATAGTATCCGAGTTGTGAGCTACATCAGAGTTTTTGCACAGACGAAGACGCCGCAGTGATCATAATAGTTCGGCTTTTTCTACGAAAAAAAGACGAGCTAAAAATGAAAGAAATTTTAAGGCTGTTACATTGTGTCTAATGTTACATGTACGTCATGATCACTGACCATACATTCAATCAACCTTAAAAATCATGTTTTTCTCCATTTTTGTATGTAAAAAAAAACATATTAAAAAAAAACACCAAATACTAGGAGTTGGTGACCCTTTGGTGACAGGCCATGAGTTTTTTTTTTCATTAAAAATCATTTCAGCTCCCAAGTCATCATGAATAAATTGAAAAATATAACTTACATTTTGTGGCATCAATTCCAATTTTTTATCAATGTATCAACATTTTTCTGATCTAAGTAAAGTTAAATTTTTCAACTTTCAGTACAAAGTTCTCAAGTTTTCAAATGAACTGATTTTTTTCATGCCATAATATTTTAATGATATATGAAAATATTTAACATAAAAGTGAATGGGTACAACTGACCCTTGTACGTCAATCAACTGGTAAAACTTTTTCATCTATGACCATAAAAAAGTCATAATTTGACAAGTTTCACTACATTTTAATTTTAACCGGCTGTGATTTACCGAACGATATGTGACGAATTTGACCTAAAACTTAAAATAAATGAAACCTAAATCTCACAGGTTATTAATAAGATGACATATTAAACAGCAAGCTATGGGGTCTGATAGGACAAAGAATTTATTCTCTTCATTGAATGAATGTTTTTAAAACTGATTTATTTTTTTAACAGATAACGAAAAGAGACACATAGAACATTTTTAAATCATGTAAATGATATTAGAATGGTTTAAAAACGAAGAATTATGTCGACCTTCACTCATACTTCATCATAAAAAATAAATAAAGCAGCACATCAATTCTCTTTATGCAAATTAACTCACATTAAGATCTAAATTTATTCATTTATATTCAAACATCAACTGCATATTGAAGCCCATACAGTCAATAGCAAGAACTTAATTTTTTTCACAGGTTCTTGTCTTAATGAGTAAATAATTGAAAGTCGTGCACACGATGCACAATTTACAAGAATGTATATATTTACCATTCAACGCCTCAAGAACAGTTATTTCAATATTCCGGCCATCTAGATCATCCATAGTTTATCCGTAAATATTTGACACAGATGAAGTATATGTAAGTGATAACAAGTAATCGCATTTTAACACATGGGTGTATTTCAAGTATCCAATTCCTGAATACTTGGACAAGTGACAATGCAACCAGCTTTTCTATGTAAAAACTTATCTAAAAATACTTAATTCAATTTCATATACACCAAAAATGTTAGGGCAATATAAAGTGAGGTTTCATATTCACTGAAAAGTATATGTCACGTGATGTTTTTCAATATAAATAATCCTTTTAAATGTATATTCAACTAAAAGTGTGTCAACGATTTATCTACGATCTATTTCCCTATGAATAAATTCATGTCATTTTACTCCAACTTCTAATTTAATGCTTACAAACTTCTTTTTTATAGGCTAACAAACCCGCTGTCCTATTTCATATTACTGCGGTTTTCGTCAATTTTCCAAACTATTGAAAATTTGACCCATGTGGCGACTCACTACCTTCCCACAACACAATCTTCACTTTGGAGGGAAAAACATAATCTGCTCGCTTGAGTGCGCTGTTTATTGAATGAGGAATTTCAAGCCTTACTATTATACTGTTATTCTATCTAGACGTCTCTAAAATGCCTGTAAGCAATTTGCTATTATTACTACAAGTTAACAAATGTCACAATGTCATGGGTTGGATCGCCCCCAAGTATGTAATACAGCACGAACGTATGGATAATTAAATTGTTACATTTATTTCATTCAATAATGAACCCTCATATACTGTGTATTAAATAGAAGAATAACAGGTCAGACATGATTGTTAACTATAAGTTATACTTAGCAGATTATCACCACAATCATCACATACAACCTGTACTTAACCAGTAGTATTACAACAGCCTCCATACAATTAAGTATGTTTCAGTGTATAATAACTTTACGCCCTGATTACCTCCCTTATATCAATATTTTATCATTAAATTCAGTCATTTTCTACTTATCAAAGCACTGAAAGCACTTTCACTCATAATTAATCAATGAACAAGTAGTCAGTGAAATTAGATGATCTTTAATATGTTCTTATTACCTCCCTTTTTCATAACCAATATTTTCATTTTGCCACAAAGGTTTTAATTCTAAAATGCTTTTAAGAAATACTTTCGTGATTTCAAAAATAGAGAAGTTCTCAAATTACAAAAAAGAAATATGAAGTAGAAAATGAACTTCGAAGCAACAAAAATCAGAATGTACGGTGAACTGAAGATATACAGATAAATTAACATATATATAATAAATAGGTCTAGAATTTATGCTGACAGTTAGCTGTAGAAATAGCCTTCATCAGGTGACTCCATACTTCTATATAAAGAGATATTGTATGACACTAAATAACAATGCGGTGTGGATTAAACCATTATGAGCAGAGAAAAAATGTCAAATATACGAGATGACATATTCTAATGATGGTATTAATCTAGAGATATCTGTGTAAAGATGGGACTACTTGAAAGTAGTCTTGTTTATTAAGTATTGTATCAATTTACAACACTATCAAAGAAAAACGAAAACATGCCAAAAATTGAAGTTTTAATCTTAACAAAAGTAAATGACACCACTTAGAAATATGTGTAAATATATCACATTTCATAATGATATACATTTATGCACATACTATTCACCAAACCTGGCTAATTGACTAGCTTCATTCAAAACTTAAAATGTTTCTGACATGGTTAACTGCAGTAACTGTCATATTACCTCCCTTCCCCATAAAAAATAAAGTTACCTCCCTTTTAATAAAAATGTGTTCATTTATATCAGATGGCCTAAAATTGTCAAGGAAATACTTGCAGCTGAAAGTGAGTGCAAATAATGTGCATGAGATAGAATAAGAACATTTTGTTTTGATTTTTCTAAGAACCATAATTATTTTGAAAATAATAATACCCAATTTTGTTGTTTTTGGAATGAGACATATTTTGTTATATCGAAGGCAACAAAAACCCTGTAATTACTGAAACCTGTACATGAACTCTGTTACACACACAGACTTAACTTACCCAGAGAGAATCTAGGGTTTGTACCAGTGATACATGGACAACTAGATCTTCTATGTGATACCTTCCACTTAGTCCTTTCTCTGTTATCAAACACATCCATGCTGAATTCCTTAACCACAGTCATTCAAAATAATTTACTTCATGTTGTCATTATAAAATTCTGATTTTTTTATGACATCACACTTGATTTTCTTCAATGACACTATTTACAATCAACTGTTATGAATAGAGCTCACACAAAATCAAGATAATCTGGTCAATTAATGCCTATCTGAACTCTCTTCAAATGAAAATAAGACTAATCATAGAAAATCAAACATTGCCACGATATATATTTCCAGTAAGTTCTATAACCACTATGATAAAATGCAATACATCAAAGTATGACTCTGCACGAGATTCTCTAACAGTGCATCACTATTATTCCATGCCAACCAGGAAAACTTTGTCAAATTCAGCAGGTTTCTATCTCCAACCTGAATGAACACTTATCCAAGAGTTTTTACAACAAAAACTATACACTCGCAGCAACCGAGTAGAATCCTTGACTTAATATATTTATCAGTTATCAAGTTTTTTTTCTGTACTCTGCTGATTAGAATTCCATGTTGCAACTAATGTAGAGAAAACAACAGTCATGAAACCTGTGACAGAACAACAGCTCGCAATCTTCAATCACAACATTAATCTACTACCACCGTACAAAGTTTGGCACCCGACTGATTCGAATTATTCATCAAAAATCTATCAATCATAGCTTGTTTCCGTAGACTTTATGAAGCTACAGTTATCTTGTACTTATCATTCTGCATGGATAACCATGCATCTATACAATGAAAATATTATGGAAAACTGACCTGAGCGGACATCAAAATATTTACTTAAGCATTAAACATGTGTGTTTCTGAACCATAAAACATACAAATCTGAGAAACTTGATTTATTTCCTGTTGTATCGTTTTTTATACTGTAATTTACAACAACCCAGAAGAAGGAAATTGTAAATTCACAACATCCGAAAGTAGAAATTAAATATGAGATCTAACTGATATATGATGCCATAAAATCAGACATGTATAATTATAAAACACTTAATAGAATTCACAAATTTCAGTGAGTTATATATCAATGACGTAAGTGCTACAGAAATAAATCTAGAAAACACCTGAAAGTGAACATCACTCACTAGATAACATGATAGCCAAATATATCTTTACTGTAGAAACAATTAATGACACACTTATAATTTACATATAACACACTTAGATAGTAGAGAAATCACTGTATTTTTTATGAAATCAAACTTTTTTTTAGTACTGAAAGTCTCAATGTAAGTATATTGTATTTTTTTTTCGCTTATTAAATGTAGCATAATATAAAAAAAAAATCAGGAAATAAATGAGAAGCACTCAGAATAAGTCAGCATGAATATAAAAAATGAAAACGCAGAAGTTCCAAATTAACCTTCGATCATTTAAGCATGATTCACTAGGAAGAAAAAATAACACAGAAATATGAACAAGCAGTACTAAGTCAGCATTTTCTATACGGAGAACATTATAACATATGTTTGTTCCGTGTACCAAACCCCATCAAACACCAACCAGAAACATAAAAGTGTTACAATAACAAATGTAAAAACATTCCTACACTTTCTTCAATCACTCTTTGATTTTTTTCGTTACTTACAGTTCACGTCAGATCAAACAAAGAACAATGTATTAATCATTTTGTATTTTCCAAGCCAGCCAATGTATATTAATTGTAATAATTATGTATGTACTGACTACTAATGAACTATCCACAGGTACCACCATTTGTACAACATATAATACTGGCATTACAAACAAATTACAAAATTTAATCAAGCATTATGTAATTAATGTATTTTAGAAATAATGAACAATAAGAAAAAAATTGTGAAGAAAATTTAACTTAATGAAGTCCAAGCTCTCACAAATGTTTTTACAAATTCCAAGATGGATAAATCCCAGTTCAATCAGTTAACAGTACTCAAGCAGTTTTTGTCACAAGTATTCTATTATTCCACAATGAATTCAGAGCACTTAATTATTTAGTCATCTGAAAGAACATTTAATTTATTTAAAATCTATATTAAAACACTGATAAAAGCTTGTAAAGTCAGTCTGTACAACAGTCCATTCCCTGTCCTGTCTAAGCCTCACACAGATATGTCTATGATGTAAATTTTAAAACCATTTGCCCAGTAACCTTTCGTAATTTCAATATTAAGTTAAACTACTTCAATAATAGTCAAACTATCTCAATTTAGACCATTTTGTTCTGTTGACAGAAACGGTTCTGGAATGTTTAGGGCAAGTTTGATGTCTGAAGTAGGTAAGTGATATTACCATATCATTTTTTTTACAGTCCACATTATTTGTAATTAACTTGGCAAAATATGCACACACAAAAAAAACTTTCAAAGATGAATCAAACACATATTTCGTGACAAAAAATGACAGAAGAAAGAGAAGCCATAATTACTGATGACAAATTATGCCATCTGTATCCTGAACATACAAGGACCATGTTTTTATAAAAGCTAACATCTTTGTATACAGTGATAATTGTGGCTTAATTGGTCAAGCTCTGACGTCATGATGTCACTTTACATTAATTGTTTTAAAGCCGTATCAAAGTCAACTCGTATGTTAAACTTTTCTTTGTTTTTGGATTTGTATAAAAAGAGAGAATTCTTATCCATTTCATGACTGTAAGACATTGACAACCTGTTTTTAGAAACCAGAAAATTCAAGCAATATCAAATTAGACAGACATTAACATTATGTACATATGTAAGACCTTAATGATTACAGTCTAAACAATACTACTATTAAATATATTCATTATAAACAAATTGTAAATTAAATATTACCAAGTTCTAAACAGAAGTTCAAATAGACTATTTCGATGAATTTATATTTGTAAAGGTTTGCTTGTCATCAAAATGCAGTATTTGAGAACATTCCGATATTAAACAAACATTCAATCTAGCACCAATCTTCATTCCTATAGCATTAATTCACAATTGAAGTGTAACAGAATGATCCTGATTCTGTACAAAGATTTGCTGAATTCCTGGAAAGTGTTTGTAAAGGAATGAATCAGTCTATTAAAACGTAATGTACATGTACAAAGTAATAAAATATATACTGTATGATACCTAGGATAGAATATATATTGTTACCTGGAAATCTCATCATCAATATAACAAACAAAGTTCTTATGAATAAATTGCCTCAAGTTGTATGTTTATTGGATGTTATATTTGCATCCAATTATAACAAGTTAATGATGAAAATTCTAGTGCTGATATTAAATATGTAACTACAAAATGTATAGCAGAGAAAAAAAAATTAACTGTACCCAGTAAATATTATGACCTACATAAAAATTCTGTGTGATCTTAAACGCTGCAACTTGTTATTCCGGGAGCCAATATTTTACAGGATACTGATTGTGTCCAAGGGAAATAACTCTTGAAAAACGTTTTGATATTAATCTGATTATTAAGAATATGGAAGCAAGTATTTTAGACATCAAAATTATTATTGAAGATAAGAATAAACAAATCATTCAGTCAGAAAGAATTGAACAAATTAATTGTTTTATCTAAACTGGTATAAAAAGGGAGAAAATAACATTGGATTCCCAAATTTTCATTTACTTTTAGTCAAACTATATGATTAGATTCATAACACGTTTTATACAGAGGATATAGAAGTAGTGCACAGTCTCAGGCTGTCATAATACATAAACTATTGTTTTCCCATGACATTTTTGGTAAAGTTAGCAATGAAAAAAAGTTAATTAAGATTACATATTCAGTGCCATGTGTATCAAATATCTTCCTTTACATTGAAATAATTTCATTGAGTCAAACTGAATACATACTGTAAGCCCTATACATCCTAATTTATCCAGTAGATCTGATCATACAATAATAATATAATAGAAATATTAGCTGAATTATAAAATATAACTTCCCTACTGTAATTTCATCGCTACTGATAAATTTTCTGTTTTACCGAGTGTTTTGGCAACTGTAAACAGACTAATATTAAATTTACAAAAAAAAAATATTCCCATGAAGTTACTATCATTATACATCATAAATTAACTATATTCCCACATTATGCACAAACTTGATCATAAAAAAACAAAAAAGTCCAATATTCATGCAAATAACAGCTATCGAAGGAGATATTTATCTAAATCCACAACAAGTTAATTCGAATTAAACTTCACGTAATTCTCAACCTGCTGAAATTCAGAATATATTTATCCGTCATAAATAACATATAACACAAGTCAAGATCAGAACATCTAAAACTTATCACGATTGATATAATTCATCCCATACATAAGATCGTCAAATGTACACAAGATCGAAACATGCAGTATGAATAATTTTAGAAACCATCCAACTATTTGCGAAACAGATTAGTAAGGTATCTTTGAACATATTTGTATGAACAAAATACAAAATTTACGATCAATCTACAAAATGCTTCACAGATAAACAAGCAACTAAGTTCTCTTGAGGAACAATAAGCAATAATAATCGATCGTTAATTCGTAATTACAAAACAATAACATCCAAAATAGCTGAGAAATTACAGCGTTGAAGGTCAGAGTCAAGAATCTCGTGCAGACAGTAGATGCTTAATCCTGAGTGATCGTTTATCATTTTTATTGATAATGATACTTAAAACAGAAACAAAATGATACAGAATCGTGCAAAGAAGACAAATATTTTAACACATGAAGCGTTCAAACAATTGCTTATGATCTCATGATAGACATTTAAAATGACTCGCAGCTAGTGTTCAATATCATCAGCATTATATATCTCAGAAATTTAAAAGCTTCACAATTTAGCAATATCCACTAACAGCAAACTAAAACTGACAATCTTGGCATTTGAAGAACAGTGGTTATACAATTTCTCCCTATAAACATTCTAAATGCTCTGTCAGTTAGTCTTAAGAGTGTATAGAATTAATCACAGAAAATGAAAACTACAATAATTATTTAAATTCAAGTACAAAAAAACCCGATCAAAATATTGTATACTCCATTAAATGTATGATAACATTGCTAATCCATCACACTGCAAACAGAACAGTGTTCATAAAATGCGGAAATTAAAATCGATAAAACTTGTGAATTTTAATGAAGAATTTTAACATATAGATTCTCTAATCTTATAACCATTGGAAGTATTTAGCAGTTACTTCATAGTATTTAAACAGTACTATATAGATCCACTCATGCACTATCTACAATCCATGGTCACCTAGTAAACCAAAGTTGTATAGTAAATGGCCAATATGAATGGTCAGTTTGAATCTTGTATGACCTGCAAACACTGGACACAACAAACCATCTAAAAGCCATATGAACACCGTTGATGTCCACAATGACAAATGGCCATTTAGTCAGAATAGCCATAAATGACTGTAAAAGTGTGACTTTATGACTGGACAATCAAAACTTCATAGACCTTGCAAATTAATTTCTGAATATAACATACTTGTAACTCAAGACTACAGCCAAAGTACAGCGGTCACATATTGTGTTAATTAGGACTGAAAGTAATTAATATTTAAGGTCACAACACACACATTGTGTTGAAGTCACTCATGAAACATGGTCCCATTTTTCATCTTATAGCTTATTTATGTGTGAACCATTTAATGACTGTATTTTGAATGGTAAAGTTTTAAATATTCTCTTTATAGAATGAATATTATTTCTAATCTAGATCATAAGGGATTCTAACCTGACCCCTTTACCAATCATTTATGAAAACTTTATTTTTATGGTTTAGGATCTGAGCCTGACTCTACTGATCATTTACCTTATTTCTTAATTTTTTGTCTTAATTGTGTTACAAAATATGCAAGCAATAAAACCAAAAAATATATATAGGAATTAAGTTAACAATTGGTCACAATCTCAACAAACAATGAAGAAGAAAAAGATATTAGACAAATAAAATATGCAAATGATTCAGGAAAGTAAAAGTTCTTATTCCATTTTTCAGTAGCAAAGATTGTGCAAAATACATCAAAGTACCTGTAAGAATATTGAGTAAGTAATTGAGTCATAAAAGAAAACAATTACAACAGCAGACATGGAAATGAGTAGTCTCCCTTGTAACAAAGCAACAAATTGTTTTAGATTGTCTCCCTTGGAAGAAAGTACAGAATATACACCTATATCTAAAATAATAAATGTTGAAGCCCAGAAAAACAAAGAATTATAAACTGCTATAGTAAAAAAGAGCTGAACAAATTTCTTTGATGTATATCCATGCGAAAAAAAGACAAAATAAGTGCAAGTAATTGTGATAACAACGAAATTATGGATAATGTAGAAAATTACCAGCAATAAATTATCATACCAGTGCCTAATGCTTCAAAGTGTACATATGTCTATATATAATAAAGTTATAAAGCTATATATGCTTGATGAATTACACTTTATTTTGGAGCATGCATTTATCTTGATACACTGTGTACTGACTATAACCCCTATCAAATAATTACACATACTTCATGAACTATTCAAACACTATTCATGAAAAAATTCATGAAAAATCATGTTTTCATGGATTCCATTCAAAAGGGAAGTCCATGTACCACCAGTCTTCAAATTTAGCACAAGACCCTGGACCGAGTCCACCAAAATGGCCATCAGTCCAGTAAATTTAGTAAAGGTCAGTGGTCCGAAGGTCCAATAACTTTTTCAGGATTATTTTTACCATGTTTCAGAACAATAAACGAAATCTTTTAATCACTCTCGAAAAATATGGTTTTTAACCAAATCATAATGATAGCTGCTTGTAGGGGCTTCAGTAAATCATATGATAAAAGAAAATACTAAAAATATTCACCATATATGTTCTGTATCAGACACTCTGATTAGGGGCTGTATTCACAAGCTGGACGAAATGATAGACCTTTGAAAGGTGTGTGTTTATATAAATATCACATCACACATAGGGTGATAGAATGTAATGTTCACCCGAGACAAGTAATGTTGACCGAGGCGTTAGCCGAGGTTGACATTACTTTGTCAAGGGTGAACATTACGTTCTATCACCCTATGTGGGATGTGATATTTATTTTATTATACCGAATAAAACAATAATTAAGAAATACGAGAATGCAACAAACATGCTAACAATTATACGGTCTTTTCGTACTGGTTGGGTCAAAACAATAAGTCTTTATCAGAGATTAAAACGAAGCATAGTTATTTTGGCTGTCAAATTATCTTCTGCTAAACGGGATGTCAAATTATGAGTGGATTCTGATAATTGCCCGTTAAAGCGTCTAGGATATAAAACAGATTGACTAAAACAAGGCACCCGGTAATATCGCGTCAGCGCGTGAGGGTAGTTTCGTTATGGCAAGCGGGCCGAAATGTAATGTCAGAGGGTAACATTACGGATTGTCACCCTATGACGTCACATAAGACTATAGAGTAAATAAGTCACGTGAGGTATTATAATATATAATGCTGCAGCCTGCAGACACAAACCCAATAATAAGTCAAGACAGTTGATGGTAAATGGTTCTTAATGCTTATGGAATGAAGCCAAATTTAAGTGGAAACATGTGCACATTATAAGGAATTACTCCACCCATTTCCTAAGACTGGGAATTTAACCTGGCTGTCTACACAGTTGGAGACCAGCCAGTGATGTGGTGTTGCCAGAAGGAAGCTATATAGCACGTTAAGCCAGATATGGTCAAACCTGCATTGGTTGTAAGGGGAACAAAGGTGGGGGGGGCTATTTGCGCTAAGTCTTAAATAGCACTTTACCTTGCAAATGATAGAAAACACTACAGCAACACGTACACATGTCCATGACAACATCATCATGATAGTCTGGATGTAACCATTATGAAACAGGAAATAAACCTGGATCATCAGTTTACTTTTTTTTTCATTTGGTTTCATGCAAAAAAAAAAAGCTATCCTTGGAGTATTTGTATGGTGGTTTACAGTACATCGGATATCAACTGTACCTAAAGCAAAAACTATGTTTGCTATGTTAATACACATATTATCTAAAGTGAATAAGACAACTTCCATAAGTAAACATTAACCAAGGGACCCCTGGGATGTAATATGTCAAACGCCTATTTCCATAAAGATGTTCACAAACAAAATTCGTACCTCATCTTTTGGCAATCTTTATGTCGCAAAGATTTCAGTTAAGTATATATACATCAGTGTACCTTATAAACAAACCCTTGAAATGTGAACTATTTGGCTCACTAGGTACAATTTTACATTATACTGTGAAACAGACAAAAAATATATTAGACACATTAATAATTCTACCCTAAGATGAAAATACAAAAAAAACACGGGGTAAACAGGTTCATACAAACAATCACTAAGTACAGATTTTCAATATCTTTTTAAAAAGTTCTTTATCATATACAATCAAATGGATACATGCCGTCATTGAAGACTACGAATGTTATATACTTAATTCAACATGTTTAAATATACATTCAGGGATGATCAATGGTCTAGAGGTAACATGCTGAACTACTGAACGAATCTTGGCTCAGCCTTCCAATTTTTTTTCAGGGACGCTTTATCAGTATCCCCTACCTAACTACCAAGCCAAGTACTGTGTCCAGAAAATCACAGGAAAAGGGAGGAGGCTTGTATCAGTGCTTTACACCGCCCATGATAAAGAACCAAGAGAAACTATGGATACAAATGCCCTGTATGTTCTCTCCTCTCTCTCTGGGGCAGCCCTGACTTGAACATAGCGGTCGAATGGGCCGATAAACAACAGATATTAAAATAAAATAAATTATTCATTTCCCCTCTATTTTCTTCTGTTTTTTCCTCATTCTTATAGATATGGTCCCCAAAAGTAAGTAGTATTTCGCTTTTATTTATTGCGCAATATATCAATTAACATTGTTAATTATATAATGATGTGAATTAATGTGTCACTGATGTATAAGTCATTCCCCTTGTTTTTTATTTGCTGAAGTGACATTGTATCAAACATAATAGCAATCACAAATAGGGCAAATTTAACTAATTTAATGACACCCTGTGAAGACAGATTACAACATAACACAAGTACTTGAGCATTAAACTTTTTCGCAAAATATTTTAACCGCATTTGGTGATTATTTGATATTGCATGAACATCCTTGCCATGAAGGTCAATTCAAAACAGTGCAGGCATTTATCAAACATTTCTCATGCAGTTCGAGTGTTTTGTGACAAATAATGATGAAGAAATATTGCATTCTGTAGGTGGTCCACTGCTTAACACATTAAATTGATAATCATCATTCTTTACTAGATAATTCCCTAACTAAAAAGTAAACATTGAAACCATTAAGGCAATATATCCATATAAAAAACTTGCGGTTTGCTAGGCAACAAAATATTTTCCGCCGAACAATTTCTAACTCTTGTTTAGACGGTACAACGTATGAGTACAAGCAAGTTTTAAAGTATCAAAGACAGTTCATGATTTATGGGATGAGAAGAAAACTAATCAGGGCTGATTTATTGTTTACTTGTTTTTAATACATAAATATTTATCTTCAAATACAGATATAAACTTTAGATATTTGGGTCAAGCCATAAAAAATGTGATAAACTCCATAAAACCGGTATGATTAGTGCCATAAAATTTGAGATTTATACCATCAGTAACAAGCAGAGTTACCTTATCTTGATAAATCAATTCATGAAGAAATTAATCAATAAGTTTTAATGGCTGACAAAATATGACAGTAATTTAATGTCTTCATTCTAAGGACAAACTATTTGTTTCTGTCAATGAATATTCTAGAATAAGTTCATTTCATCAACTCTATAGCAGGACTTGGTAAATTTCCATAAGTATACCTACAGTGCTTTGATTATAGTATTTCTAATAAATATATTGAGATGGAAATAAACAGACACACTACTAAGTTCAAGGAAAGAGAAAGTCACACCTAATTTCCTACCTCTATTAGATTAATGTTGAAGTCAACAAATAATTATAAACCAGGAATTCTTCAAAGGGAGACATAATTCGAGGGCTCAGCGCAACAGTGTCGTAACTTGTTCTTATTTCAATATGAGTTACGACACTGTTGCGTTGAACCCTCGATATATGAGACATTATTAACTGTTGTCACAATATATCTATGCACGGCTGCTGAACTAGTGCACTAGATAACAGACTGAATCATATGACCTTTAATAAACACCAGAAACAACAGTTACATAAAACAGCAACCAATCAGCAGTAGAAACTATCATCAATCAATCAGCAGGAGTCAATAGAAGAATATATTATGCAAACAATAAGCAGTCAATAATAATCAAAGTACTGAAAGTACTCATGGAAACTGAACTAACATAGACTTGCACTGTTTAACAATTGCATGGCATGTGTTGATAAATGTAGTACTTCGGTCCATATCAAAATTCATGCGCACCAAGCAAGTGACAGCTATGTGCAAGTTGACATGATCATCGTTCAGTTTCCAAAAATCAGTCAGCAAGCAATCAGCAAACAAATAACAGAAACAATTATACCACCAAATTTACTTCCAATTTTCCTCATTTAATATATCTTTACCATTAAGTAACATACCTGTCATTTCTTTGTCATCCATAATTTCTTCATGTATACACACAACAAACTACTTTGACGAATTGGTCCAAAAATTGGACATCCCATAAACACTTATCTCTGTTTAATCCAGAATCAATATGACTGTTACTTATCCCATACATACAACTAACCCACCAACAATTAAACAAACATATCGTAATAGAGTGATCAGCAGCCCTGCTTTATCATATATACACCATTATTTACATGTAAATAAGACAGTGACCAACTTGTATGTATGCCTATATAATACATTCTAGGTGTTATAATAATGAGATGGATGTGAGATAGTGACAGGACATACACAAATATGGCCTGTCACTGTAATACTAATAGGTATATAAGTAGCACATGACCTGTATAATTTGTTTCCGTGGCAACTTAATGACTAAAGCAACTTTAAGAGAAATTTAAGAATTTGAGTCTTTTAATGAAAATGCATAAATCAACATTGAATATAAGGTCTGATAATCATTAAAAACATGTATATATCCCAAAACTCAATAATTACAATGTTTTATGTTATAAGGAAAAGTGCCTGCAGCATTTGACCAATTTACACTGAATACATACATACAATGTATAAACAATTTAAAGTAGAGTTTACAGTGTGTTTATTATTTATTAACAGTAAATAAACTTCGATGTTCCCAAGGTTCCGGCCTCTTCCAAACATGAACTAAAGGTCAAGGACATACAGCTTTAATGCTGAATCAATTGTGAACTCATCAAATAAAACTAACCACATATAATTAAATCTAAGATATTTAAATAAAGTTGTGGGGGAGGCTGCATATTGGGTGGCAAATGGTGAATGGCTGGATCCCCTTACAGATTGTGCTCAATCAATTTAGACAACCTAGCAGTTCCGTTACTAACAAAACAGAAACAGTATAATAACCAATGCACCATATATTACAACAACAGTTCCCTGAAGTTTTAGCAGGTGGTTTAGATGTGATTACCTTATAAGTAAACAAGATATAGATTTAATCCAACATTTATAATCCCAATCATCTTCCCACACATACCCATATCTCATTAATCATTATCAAGTTGCATAACTCTTGTCTGATTACTGCAATAAAGGGCAGATAACTTAATGAGATAAGAACAGATAAACATCTCATACGTGATTTCAGAGTCAAATTTCACAAACTAGGCTCTTGAAACATCTTGTAATTAATTACATAGACATCCCCCCTACCTGTACTGTGTATGTATCAAACATACACACATTTATAAGCATGGATTACAAGAATATAAACAGACTGATGACATTAGAAGAAGATTAATGATAGAAAAGAAACTCCCAGGACTTGCTAGAATAATAAGCAGTCTATGTAAAATACAACAATATTAATAAGATCAAGGCAATATGTCAAATTTATTATACAATCACCATAATCATTCATGACAATACAGTACAACCTCTCCAGAGCGGCCCTCTCTTCAGCAACAACCTCCCTTCAACAACAGCATGATTTTTCCCCACACGGCACAATTTAATTATTAATTTAATCTCCTT